>PVHP010007397.1:0-31653 GCA_004024765.1 Zapus hudsonius | reverse complement strand
TGTCCAGTTAGAAAAATCCTAATTTCTGCTAGATCTTTTTACTAAGCAACGAAATTCGATTGTGTCTGGGAGGAAGCATGAAGCCATTCAACAGTTTTTTTGTTTTTTTTAAACAGGAATCCTGAAGCTCCCAGCCCCACCCTCTCCTCCCAGCCTGCCTCCCCCACCTCCACATCTGGCCCAGAAGAGGAGTCTGGAATCCACATCAGCCTCATTCCCCCAAATGAACCCGTCCCATGTTTTATTTGAAACACCCATTGCCTCTCTCTCCCTCTCTGTTTCCCTAACGGTTTTCTTTAAACAAACCAATCCCCTCTTCCCATCCAGTGAGGGAGGTGGGAGGGGGGAACAGAAGTAAGCAGACAAGCAAAGGAGACTTTAAAAACAACAGCAAAATAAACTGGAAACAAGATATTGATCTATCATCAACCCCCCAAAAAAGAAAAGCCAAAAAACAACTCAGGCAAATCAACAAATGCAGCTTAGAGGTTGCCTGTTGGTTTTACCCTGCACTAAACTAAATGAAAATTCGTGTTATCTTCCATCCGACACTGTTTGCTCTGGATTTCATTTCAAAGCAATTTGAAACAAAACAGAAGAGTTGAAAAGACCAGGCGAGTTCCATGTGTCATTTGGAAGGTATGTCATATTTCCTCCATAAAGAATATTCCATTCAGGATTGTTCCAAAGTCCCTCCTGTACTACATCCTCGGAGCAAGAATTCAGATATTGCAAGAGAATGTCATTACAGCCCTGTCTGTGCAGCTGATTGCCCCAGAGCCCTCTGCAAAATGCAATTTCTCTCAATTTTGAGGGGCAAATCTGTCTCGGCTGTTAGCTAAAAGTTTCAGGAATACAATTCTTCAAGAACCATAGGAAACAACCAGATTGGGGGAGAGAGAAAGAGAGAGAGAGAGAGAGAGAGCCTTAGATAAGCCCAGAAGGAGCACAGCCGAGCTCCCCAGGGTGGGAGCTGTCCTGTCCTACCTGGAGGGTCCAGCGGCTGAGACAGATGTGAGTGTGGGGATCTGTGGGCTCCTGTCGGGTCCGCTCCTCTGGAGGTATGTGACCACAGTGAGGGGAGGGACCTGCCTCTCGAGGTTATAAGTTTCCTCGGCTGGTGTGCTGGGGTGTGTGATGGGCGGATTCTTTTCCCTGTGTTTTAAAGGAGTTTCTATGAATCAATCTAGCTTTAAAAAAAAATGTTGGTGAGCTACGCCCTGCTAAGTTGGCAGTCAGTCAAAAGTGTCTGGGAGTGAGCCATCAATTCAAAGAACCCTGTTGCTGTTGTAGCTCCCTGTGACTCAGACGCACAGACCACAGTGGAAAAACAGAGTGACTTCGCTTCAAGTGAGTAATCGGAGTCACACGAATGGATGTATTTATTGAAAGTCATTCCTCCTCCCCAGGAAAGAGGCTTGGTTACCATGGACATAAGGCAAAACACTGGTTCAGGTCAGGAGGAGATGGAGGGGGGGAAGGGACAGTCCCTGTTAATTAAAACCCCAGCTAATCATCAAGCAGGATTCTCGGTCTTCCTCCCCCACCACATGCATCAGCTGCTACTCACTGCCAGGAATTATGAGATCAATTTCTCATTGACTTCCCGCCTGACCCTGGTGCCCTCTCCTGTAGGTGGCCGGGGGAGGGAGGAAAATGTAGAGGGGGACCCATCAGGTCTTAATGATGGGGTCCTGATGGGCAGCAGGCAATCCCTGGTCTTCAGAGATATTCCCTCAGCTGCATGGACTGTCCTCCATACTCTAGACGGAAGTCTTCTTGCTAAAGACTTTGCTCTCTGACCTTCATGTAATAATCATCTGGACTTTGTGCCACAATTGACTTTCTTGAACCTGACCGTGATGTGGCCATCAGAGCCTCCTCCCTGTTCCACTCCCCACTCAGTCCTGGGGGGGGGGACCAGCTCAGGAGTCCCACCATACAATTCCTGCCCACCTCTCCTCTACCTAACTGTGTGACTCTGTGCCAAGCACCTACCCTCTCCTGTTGCATCTTCTCCAGCACATGATGGGGACCAAAGGTACCCAGATCCCAGAGCTGTGGTGAGAAATACATCATAAACCAGGGATGGTAGCTAACTTCTATAAATCCCAACACTCGGGAGAGTGAGGCAGGAGGATTGTCTTAAAATTGAGGCCAGGTTGAGTTACATAATGAATTCCAAGTCAGCCTGAACTACAGAGTAAGACCCTACCTCAAAAAATAAATAAACGAATAAAATAAAAGGCATGAAGGGGAGGGGACTCATGAGGAAGAGAAGGTGTTTAGGGGTTTGGTGGTATAAGAGAGAGTAATGGGAGTGAATATGATCAAAATACATCATCTACATATGAAATTGACATATGAAATTGTCAAAAAATAAAATTTAAAAATTAAAAAGCAAAACAAGACAGAACAAATAAAACAAAAATAAATGTGTAAGAGCCGAGTGTGGTGGCGCACGCCTTTGATCCAAGCATTTAGGAGGCGGAGGTAGGAGGATGGCTGTGAGTTCGAGGCCACTCTGAGACCACATAGTGAGTTCCAGGTCAGCCTTACTGAAGGAAAGACTCCCAGGGAGCAGTGACTTCTCAAAGGAGAGACGGGAAGCCAGTCATCAGCCCCAATGACTCTACAGCCCTTGTTCTCTCTGCATGCTGACAACTTTGGTCAGCTCAGTACATGTTTATACAGTGATTTATCCAACCAGATAGCTGGGTCACAAAAGTGGACTGGATCCCCGCCCTCTTGGACCTTAAATTCCATAGGGACAGAGAATATACTGATGGTAGTTCAAAAGAACACTGATAAAATTAGGAGATTAAAATTGTAGATTAAGCACCCAGAGACTAGGTCAGCCTGAGCTAGAATGAGACCCTACCTCGAAAAACACAATACTTGTAGGTAAGTTTTAGTCACTCTTGGTCACATTTCTGTATTTTTCTAAACCTTATACAAATGGGCCTGCATTACGTTGGCTTTTAGGGGGAAAATATGTTCAGAGAATAGCTGGTTGAGGTATTTATTACACGCCTTTAGTCTCAGCACTTGAGAGGCCGAGGTAGGAGGATGGAGGTAAATGCAAGGCCAGCCTTGGCTACAGAGTGAGTTCCAGGTCAGAGATCCTGCCATGAGAAAGGAGAGAGACGAGAGGAGGGGAGGGGAGAGGAGGAGGAAGAGAGAGGAGAGGAGGAAGAGGAGGAGGAGAAGGAGGAGAGAGGAGAGGAGAGGAGAGGAGAGGAGAGGAGAGGAGAGGAGAGGAGAAGAGAAAAAAGAAAAGAAAGGAGGGAGGAAGAGAATATGTTTCAAAGTGGATGAATGAGAAAAGCACATACACATGCATACAAATTCGCCCGTGTGTGTGTGTGTGTGTGTGTGTGTGTGTGTGTGTGTGTGTTTGAGCACACACACACACACACACACACACACACACACACACACAGGCACAAATACACCTACCCACCCATCCATCCCCCACACACAGGGATTTGGTGATAGAATGGAATTCTATCCCTTTAAAGATAACAAAGTCTAGATTTCTCACTAAAAATTGATGATGTGACAAATATCGAATCAGTTTCTCATATTTTTTCTCACTACCCCCACCCCCACCTCTGCCATCACTTATTTAATAATAAGAATACCAGGGTCAGAGATGCCACCCCAGCAGTGGGAGGGGCCCTGCAACCATTGCAGCCCAACCCTCTGGGAGAGCAGAGTTTCTGGTGAGGTGGGAACCCTGAACTTTCCTGGGCTGTCAGGATGGGGTTCCCCCAGCCACAGGTCTCTGCTAATTTGAAACTCTTTCTTTCCCCCAAGAGAATGTAAAGGGGTGCTGGGCCCTGGAGGAAGAGGCCTCTGAAGTTGAACAGTATGTGGTCTGGTTGCATTTTTTAAAGAAAGAAGCCAGAGCCAGGGAATATTAGAAGGAAAGCATTCTCTCTGCCTGCACCCTTTCCTCTCCGGGTTAACCAAGGAAAACACAAAGCTGCAAGCCCCTGGGTACAGGAGGCTGTGGGTCTTCTGGATGGACACACTGGATCCCAATGCCAGTAGACCATCTAGTTTTTCTTCTTCCTCTGCATGGCACTGGAAGGGACCCAGGGGTCACCAATAAAGTGAGCAGGTACCATGTAATCTTTCAGATCCACCAAATGGATCTCGCCATCCTGTGTTCTTGGAGATGGCTGTTTTAAGAGAAAAATGTTAAATGTGTCGAACCCTTTTACACGCACGAGTGTGCATGCACACACACACACACACACACACACACACACACACACAGGTGGGGGAGGCCATATAAATCCAAATATTTGGTGTCTATATTTGAAAGGTAAATACCCACCCAGGAGTCCTAATGTCTTGCAGTTAGCTCCTGGATATCACTGAGCTCTTTTTACAAAACAATGATCAAGTCTGGGAAAGAAACTGAATCTGTTCTGGAGGAAACTCCAGCTTACTACTTGCCCGGGTGTGATTAAAGCATTGTGCCCGAATCTCTCCACGACCACAAGTGGACCGTTGAGGCTTTGGACAGCAATGGTTCAGGGTCTCCACCTAGAAGGGGTTGGGGAATATGGCTCTCTCTGGGTTCTATAGGGTCTTTCCAAGCTTCCTTTCTCTGCCCCACTCCCATTTCCCCCATTTGGAAGGTGGTTTTGTGTTCACTGCCCATGTGGGCAGCCAGCCGGGCACAGTTTCACTGGACCTCAGTAAAGCCCAATGGTCTCAGAAGGAATGTCCCCTCTCGCCCAGTAAAGCAGTGTGGCTCTGGCTTAGGGACTCATTTCCCTCCTTCTGAAGCAACAAGAATCCGCTTCTGGTATGATGCCCTGTAGGGCACATTGTCAAGTCTGTACTGGCATAAACACGGAACGAATGTCTGAGTGGGGGCTTCTGATGTCTGATATGAAGGGAAGTCAGCTAAAGCCCTACAACACAGAGGAAAGAAAACTCATAAGAGATTGAACTTGCTTTTCCTCAAATTCAGCCAGAAAGGAACCCTAAGCACTACCACACATTCCCCATAGCTATTGTCTGTGCACACGTGACTGTTGATATGAGCTAGCACTGCTCAAAGTGAAATGCATCGCACACACACACACACACACACACACACACACACACACACACACACAAAATAGTTCTTCAGATTTTCCAGAGTCATGTGAATATTTGCTCCTTGCCAACCCTCTTTGAAATTTGAAAATTTAGCAGAAATTCCCTCTTCCTTCCTCCCTTTCCTTCCTTACACTTTTTTTTTTTACTGCCTCCTCTTTGTTTTTTTCCCCCCTTGGGCACTTTTCTTCTAGTTTTTTGTTGGTTACTTTCTTAAATTCCCCCCAGTAAATGCAATTTTAATAGAGTTTCGCAAACTGAGAAGTCTTTAAAATGCCTTTGGTGCCCCATTTCTTGCCTCAGCTAATTTGTGCTGAAACTGTTTTGGAAAGATAATAATGAAATTCCTCAGGGCTCCAAGAACGTGAGCCATTAGCCTGCCTGCTGCTTCCAGCTGAGCAGAGGAGAAGTCTCCCTGATAAAACCAGGCTGCCCAGGGCTGGAGAGATGGCTCGGTGGTTAAGGAGCTTGCCTGCAAAGCCTAAGGACCCGGGTTTGATTCCCCAGAATCCATGTAAAGCCAGATGCACAGTGGCGCATGCATCTGACCTAGTGTGCCCATTCTCTCTCTCTCTCTCTCTCTCTCTCTCTCTCTCTCTCTCTCTCTCTCTCTCTCTCTCCTTTGCTTGCAAGTAAATAAACATTATTTTTAAAAAACAGCACTGTCCTTAGAGCCTAGAGGTGGTGGCCTTGTAGACAAGGACGTGTCATATGAACTCAGCAGGAAAATGGACCAACCTTGTCACATCGGACAGTTACCAGATTTCTACCAAGTACTCTGATCATCTCTTCATGCAATAGGTATGGTACAGAAAAGATCATCTATGTCCCCTGAGGATGTGGCATTGCAGCCAGAAAGAACAGGCACATAAATACAAAGCAAAATAAAAGGGAAAACATGAAATATAAAATAAAAAGTGAAAAGATTCTCTTTCCAACTAATGTCAACTACAATATTAGATGCTATTCAAGAAGGGGATGTTGATTAAATGGTCTTTCTTTGATACTCTGCCCTTCATGTTTCTGAAAGCATTCTTCATTTTTAAATATTTTATTTATTTATATGAGAGAGAGAGAGAGAGAGAGAGAGGCAGACACAGAGACAGAATGGGTGCACTAAGGCTTTCAGTCACTGCAAACAAACTCCAGACACATGCATAAAAGATATTTTATTTATTTGCAAGGAGAAAGAAAGAGGGAAAAAATGGGCAAGCCAGGACCTCCAGCTGCTGCAAACTCCAGATGCATGGGCCACTTTGTGCATCTGGCTTTACATGGGTACTGGAGAATCAAACCTGGGTCATTAGGTTTTGCAGGCAAGCACCTTAACCACTGAGCCATCTCTTCAGCCCTTGAAAGCATTCTTCTTCATGGATCATCTCAAATAAAGAACTGGGTATAATAAATAATTAAAGAGAGACTTTCTTCCCTGTGTTCACAATGAGTCCTCCAATAAATCAGATTCCGGCTTTGTAGCAGTGACTTAATTAAAATGTGAAACATTTAACTACCAACTGTCTCATCCTTAAGCAAAAGCATGTAATGGCCTCTCTTTCAAGATTTTCCCTTCAAATTCAGAAAGTGAGCAGAGCACCCCTCTGCCAAGACCCTACCACTGCAAGGAGCACAGTTGGTACATGATTTTAGACTTGCCCAGGGGAGATGGTCATGGGAAAGGGCACAAAGACAAAGGCATCTAGCCCAGGAATCATCGTATGCCCTGCTGGGACCGTAGGGTCAACAAAGCACACAGATTCAGTCACACAGAAATCTTTAAAGACTAGCTAATGTATATGATTAATTTTAAAAATATTATTTTATCTATTTATTTATGAGAGAGAAAGGGGCAGAGAGAGAGAGAGAGAGAGAGAGAGAGAGAGAGAGAGAGAAAATGGACACATTAGGGCCTCCAGCCACTGCAAACGAACTCCAGATGCATGCACCACCTTTTTGTGCGTCTGGCTCTATGTGGGCACTGGGGAATCGAACCCAGGTCATTGGTTCATCTCTCCAGCCCCTATATTTATTTAGATTGTTTTTGTGTATGCATTCTATATGTATGTGTACATGGGCACAGTGCAAAGGTAAGGTCAGAAGGCAGCCTCGAGGTGTTGATCCTCTCCTTCCTCCTTCTCTGAGACAGGGTCTCTCTGCTTTTACCACTGGGCAATGAGCTGTTGGATTCTCCAGGGTCCCATTGCCTTGGGAATTTTGGGATGGTACAAGAGTATGCCACTTTGCTTCCTGCTTTACACGGGTGCTGGGGATCAAACTCGGGTTGGAAGGCCTGCAGAGCGAGCACTTTAAACCACAGAGCCATCTCTCCAGCCACCTAGAGAATAGTTTTATTTTTTCAAAGATCATTAAATTACGGGCTGGAGAGATGGCACAGCAATTAAGGTACTTGCTTGCAAAGCCTAACATTCCCAGTTTGATTCCCCCTTAGCCACTTAAAGCCAGATTCACAAAGAGGCACACGAATCTGGATTTTGTTTGCAGTGGCTGGAGGCCCTGGCAACTCATTTCTCTGTCTGTCTCTCTTCTATCTCTCCCTGCTTGCAAATATATAAATAAAATATATATTTTTTAAATTATTAAATTAATTTTGGCTGGATGTTAAGACAGAATTCCTACCAACTTCTGAAATGGCCCTCGGTATACGCCTGCTATTTGGTACTGTATAAACATACAAAGCGGCATTCTCAGTGTTGACAGTTGTGAAAATCGAAATATCAACTCGGAAAAGGGATGCTCTACCTTCTGCAGTGTCAAATATCCAGCCAAGATTCAGTTCTGTATGTAAAAATAAACATCCATCTCATCACTATGTAGATTTGCCTTCATTGTTTACTAATTATTGATGTTTATCAGAGGTCAAATTATAAGTATGATAAATAATTGTTTTAAAATATATTTCTTTCTTTCGTTCTTTTTTGAGGTAGGGTCTCACTCTATCCCAGGCTGATCTGGAACACACTCTGTAGTCCTAGGCTGGCCTTGAATTCAGAGCGATCCTCCTACTTCTGTCTCCTGAGTGCTGCCTCTAAATTTTACTCTTAAATCCAGTTTTCCCCCAAGGTTCTGGGCCATCTTCCCCCAGCTGTACCAATCCCCTCCATTTGAAGATCAAGGACATCATGCCCTCTATAACTCCCTCCTTGTTTCTGTACTGGGAAGTGTAGTTGTCTAATTGCTAAGGGAAAAGCAACTATTAATTCAAGTGGAAATTCACTCACCATCCTGCAAAGCTCTGCCCTGCACATTGGGATCCATGACCAAAATGATGACTTTAAACTGTTTGATTTCCTCTATAGTAAATGGCACCCAGCTATGTAACCAAACGAGGTGTCCATCAGAGGGTGAACAGATTGAAAACTGCAGTACACACACAGTAGAAAAACAGTCCAAGGAAATCCTGTCACCTGCAACAACACCGATGAGCCTGGAGGACTTGGTGTTGGATGAAGTCAGCCAGTTACAGAGAGACAAATGCATGCTCTCCTACTTGCAATCTGAAAGCAAACTTGCATCTTATCCAGTGAGGAGATCGTGGCTGAGGACCAGGATGCTGAGATGTTGGTCAAAGAGTCTGCAGAATCCAACATGGGAACTATAATTAATAAGAACATATTGTGTGCTAGAAAATTGCTAAGCTTGAAGATCATAAAGGTTCTGACTACAAAACCATATTTTTATTTATGAACTATACCTAATAAAAATAAATAATATGGGGCTGGAGAAGATGGTTCAGTGGTTAAAGGTGTTTGCTTACAAAGCGTGATGGCCAGGATTCCATTCCCCAGGGCCCACATAAAGCCAGATGCACAAAGTGGCACATGTGTCTAGAGTTCATTTGCAGAGGCTGGAGGCCCTGGTATGCCCATGCTCACTCTCTCTGTCACCTCTATCTCTCTCTCAAATAAATAAAATAGTAAAAATAAATAAAATGAACAAGATAAATAAAATGAAAAAAATTCCAACAATGCATAAAATGTATATAGGAAAGTTAAATTACGCCAAAGCCTCAGCTTTGCAGTAATAATTATGAACACACACACACACACACACACACACACACACACACACACACACATTTTCCCCAGCATGATAAGCTTGCTGTATTAACATCAGCTACTACTACAAACCAGAGGTTTTCGATGCTCCTCGAGTAAAGTCAGTTAGAATCCCAACAAATGTCAGTTTAATCAGTTTTTAAACTAAATATTTTGTTTATTTATTTGCAAGCAGAGAGATACAGAGAAAAGAGAGACAGAGAGATAGTGGGAGAGAGAGAGAGAGTATGGATACTCCAGGACCTCTAGCCACTGCAAAGGAACTCCAGATGCATGCGTGACTTTGTGCATCTGGCTTTTGTGGGTACTGAAGAACTGAATCTGGGTCCTTAGGACCTGGAGGCAACCACCTTAACTGCTGAGCCATCTCTCCAGCCCAGCTTAATCAGTCTTTGACTACACAGTACCCTGTTGAGTACATATACCATGAAGTATCTAGATCACTTCCTATTCGCAGATAGTGGATATACATGTTACTTTCTGTTCCATCTTACTGGGTCGAAACTCCTATACACCGCATATCCATATGTGTAATAACATATTGTTCACCTTTATTAAATATTTTGTTTTCCATTTGTTGGGCTGACATATGGAACTGATTTCCTTGCTCAATCCTGTGTAAACTTGGAAACCTTACTGCAGCACTTTGGATGTCATTTTCTTCCATGCGGTGTTTCTCACGATCTCTCATGTCCCTTTGAGTATTTATGGTCACTTGTGATCCTAAAAACTCATGTGAGGCTTGTATGCGAACCAGCTCCCCCTGGCCCCTCTCTTCTTTTAATCTCAGGATTGATGTTGGCATTCATCCTGCTCTTCTGATCTTTCATCTGGGTGCACAGAGCTACACAGGGCTGCCCAACCCTAAAGATACAACCCTAGCTGCTTAGGAGCAATTTGAGATTTAAATGACCCTTTAGTACTGGCTAGATCTCCATGGACTGTTCCACTTCTGACCTCAGTGCCAGCACACCCATTTCCCCACATTCCAGACTCATGGCATCATTTAATCTTCCTTTTAGACCTCAGCCCCCATGGCTCAGGATGTGACCCCAGTCGGTTCTACAACAAACTCAGAGAGAGGGGTAGCAGGGGCTGAGCTGGCACCATGTCCCTGCTGAGTGGACAGACCCCCGCATCCTGCCACGGTGAGCTTCTCTCTGCAGTCTGGGTGGACTGAAACAGGGCAGTCTGGGCCTTGGAGTCCTTGCCAAGGAATTTCCAGCCTTCGCTCAGAAATGATAAAATGGGAGGCTGGCTGGTGGCAAGGAGACAGCTTGCACAGCTTCCTTTTCCCTGCCTGACTTGAATGATGGATGGGGCTGGCTGAGCCTCACTGTTGTTGGCCTTCAGAGGGACAGAAGTGAAGACTCAGGTCCAGGTTAATGTGGGCTCCAGATGAGAGGCCTGTTAAGAATAACAGGGGACTGGAGAGCAGTTAAGGTGTTGGCCTGCAAAGCCTAACACCCAGCTTCGATTTCCCAGTACCCATGTAAAGCCATATGCACAAAGTGGTGCATGAGTCTCGAGTTCATTTGCAGTGGCTGGAGGCCCTGGTGTGCTCTCTCTCTCTCTCTCTCTCTCTCTCTCTCTCTCTCTCTCTCTCTCTCTCTCTCTCTCTCTCTCGTATATGGTGGCCCACGCCTTTAGTCCCAGCACTTGGGAGGCAGAGTTAGAAGGATCGTCATGAGTTCAAGGCCAGCCTGAGACTACATAGTAAACTCCAGGTCAGCCTAGACTAGAGCGAGACCCTACTTTGAAAAAAAAATTTTTTTTAATTAAGTAACAGCCAGGCATGGTGGCTCAGGCCTTTATTCCCAGCACTTGAAGGCTGAGGTAGAAGGATCGCATTGAATGTGAGTCCAGCCTTGGGTACAGAGTGAGTTCCAGGTCAGCCTGGGCTAGAGTGAGACACACACACACACACCAGCAGTAAGAACAATAGTGAAACAGCAGCTTGTGGACACACATTCTTTGCTTGCCAGCCATTTCGTTTGTTTGTTGCACGATTATTTTGTAGGCCAGGCTAACTTGAAACTCGCTTTGTCATAGCCCAGGCTGGCCTCAACCTCATGGCAATCCTGCTGCCTCAGCTTCCCCAATGCTGGAATCATAGACGTGAGCCATGCCCAGGTTTTCTTTTTTTTTTTTTAAGTCTTAAATATATATTGATTGTCCATAATGAGTTACATTATTCAGTGGGCAAACAATGAGTTGTTATCCCCAATGACCCACTCCCCATCCCCAATCAGCTGGATATCCTCCTCCGTGGGCCGTCTGGATCAGTCCTTGTCATGCCCAGGTTTTCTTGGCTTTACTTTGTTCTAAAAACTATTGGGAAGGTGAGCTTGGGATTCAAAAAAGATGAATTTGCAGAACCATTTGGAAGGAGCACATCAATTCTCAACCTTTTCCTGACTTTTATTGGGTATCTTTTCTCTTTACCTTGTTGCCTCTTCTGTGACTTGTGGAAGCCAGGAAGGGTCTACCACAGACCCAGGGTGATCCAAAGAGGTGGAAGACTTCCAGGAATGGAATGTGGCAGGTGCCATCCAAATCAGAACTTTCTAGATCCTTATGACCTCAAGAGACTCCTGTAACCTTGCTTTCTAAGTGAGGAGACCACCCCACAAAGTGATCCCCTCCCTGGCTCAGCTTTGTGGCTAAAAGGGATGTGATTTAAGGGCAGAGCTAAAATGTCTTCCCAAAAGACAATAAGGCTTGTTTTCAGAGTAGATAGAGGAACAGTGATATTTGGAAGTTGGACAAGCACTTAGAGATCTTGAATTAAGATGCTTCCATTCTGGGGGCCAATCCACCCCAGGAGAGGGGGATGGAGAGAGACACAGCCCCATATGGAAGAGGACAAAGAGGGCACATTCTCCTAGCCGGGAGGAAGCCACCCATGTGTACACATGTCCCCCAAAGCCATATAGCAATAAATAAAAGCCAGATGATCCGTGTGCAGGAAAGCAAGGCTGAGGGCAGAAGTCTCTTATTCCAAGATGCACCCCAGGCACCTAGAGCAGTTGTCTGGCAAATGACAGGTGCCCAGGAAATATGTATTGAATGCGCAAAGCCAAACCTCACCTCATTTGAAAACAGAACATGTGGCAGGTACTCTCAGGAAGGAAGTAGATGTTTCCTTCATAATTAATCCACCATACAATAATAATACCTGAATAAGAGCAGCTCACTCACCACAAAGCAGGGAGGCAACCAAAAAATAGCCAAAGGAAAGAAAAGAAGAAAGCCCAGGTCAGCTTACAAATATCACCACACCTTAGATGAATGGCAGGTGGGCAGGACCCTAGGAAATGTGTGGACGATGATACTAGCAGCAGAAGGGAATGCTGAGCAATTTTTAAAAAGTAATTTTATTTAGTTAGTTGCAAACAAAGACACAAGAGAGACAGAGAGAATGGGTGCACCAGGGCTTCCAGTCACTGCAAATGAACTCCAGATGCATGCACCACTTTGTGCACCTGGCTTTATGAGGGTACTGAGGAATCAAGTTCAGGTCATTAGGCTTTGCAGACAAGTGCCTTAATGACTGAGTCATCTCTCTGGTGCAATTTTAATGAGGACAGTGGGGGTGGGAATGAGTGCATCATGGCCTTTTGACTCTGCAAATGAACTCCAGACACATGCTTCACTTTGTGCATCTGACTTATGTGGGTACCGGAGAATTGAACCCAGGCCATCAGGCTTTGCAAGCAAGTGCCTTTAACCACTGAGCAATCTCTCCAGCCCCATCAGGGCCTTTTCTTTTGAACATTCACTTTACTAGGCTGCCTTTCAGCAGAACCTTTCTTGACACCCTACACCCCAAGACTGGGGCAGATGCTCCTTCGTGACCCCAAGAGACCTCAAATCTCTCTATCCTAGCCTCCAGTAAACGTCCTCACTAAATTTTGCGCTCCTTCACAGCAAAATTCCTTGCTCTATCTCAGCTCCTAACATCTTGGATCTAATCAATACTTAATAAATAATTGTCAAAAATTTGGGCTGGAGAGATGGCTCAGCGGTTAAGGCACTTGCCTGCAAAGACTAAGGCCTCAAGTTCAATTCCCCAGTACCCACATAAAGTCAGATGCACAGAGAGGCACATGCATCTGGAGTTTGTTTGCAGTAGTGGCTGGAGGTCTTGGCATATCCATTCTTTCTTTCTGCCTCTCCTCTCTCTCTCTCTCTCTCTCTCTCTCTCTCTCTCTCTCTCTCTCTCTCTCTCTCTCTGTCTCTGTCTCTCTCTCTCTTCCCTCTTTGTAAATAAATAAATGTCAAAAAATTAAGTGAATTGGTGGCACCATCACATACACCCTCCATGTCTATTCACACATACTATTTATTTAAGATGTGTCTTGGGGCTGATGGCTGCTGTGTCCTAGTAGCCAGCACCTTGGCTCAGCCTTCTTCAACGTCTGGATGACACCAGCAGATTCACCATGCTGCTCTCCTTTTCCCAAGCTCCATCTATCCCCACAGGGTGGCCAACTGGCACGTGGTTTGTTTGGACCTGAGAGCCTTACAAAAATAAGTGCCTCCAATTAGTTTCTCGTCTTTTTTTTTTTCTGTGTGTATGATAATGGGGATTGAATTCAGGGCTTCCTGCATTTAAGCAGGCTTTTGACCTTGAGCTGTATATCCAGCCTAACTTTCTTTCATTTTCAAATCAGGAAATTTCACATTAAATTTTGGCTTTACAAAGTTTTGTTAAAATTCAGAGGTCCTGGCCAGGGAGATGGCTCAGTTGGTGAAGTGTTTGCCATACGAGCATGGAGACCTGAATTCAATCCCCAGTATCCATGTAAAAGCCAGGCATGTCTGGGGAGATGGCTCAGGGGTTAAAGGTACTTACTTGTAATGCCAGTGCTCTAAGGCAGAAAGAAGAAGATCCCCAGGGCTTGCTGGTTACCAACTGCTCTAGCTGAATCAATGAGTTCAGGTTCAGTGAGGGTTTCAGAAAATAAGATGGGGGGATAATAATAAGCTAGGAAGATAGCTCAGCAGTTAAATGCACTTGCTTATAACACCTGTGGCCAAGGTTCAATTCCCCAGGACCCACATAAAGCCAGAGGCACAAAGTGATACATGAGTTGAGTTTGCGTTCAGTGGCAGGAGGCCCTGGCATACCCATCGTCAGAAACACTCTTTCCCTTCTCCCCCCTCTCTAAAAAGATAAATAAAATAAATATTTTTTAATAAGATGGTTGAGGCCATCCTGAGACTACGCAGTGAATTCCAGGTCAGCCTGGGCTAGACCCTACCTCAAAAAAAATAAATAAATAAATAAATAAGAATAAATAAGATGGAAAGTGACTTAGGAAAACACCTGATATTGACCTCTGGTTTCCCATGGGCACACATCACATATGCATGCACGTGTACACACGCATACCCATGAGCACACATCTTTTGCCAGCCTCCTGCCTTCTACCCACCCTGCACCTTGAGTGACCTGGCCATCCTCTCTTCCCTGAGGCGTTGTTCAAGTTCTGTCCATCGGTCAAGAGAATGAGCTGTAATTAGCTCACTTAGGCACAAATCCTCACCAAGTCTTTGTTTCCCCATCTATAAAATGGGGTTAATACTGCTTGATGCCTCTCTCTCCTGGGTTATTGGGAGGAGCAAGGAAACAGTATTTGTAAAGTTCTTAAGACAGGCCTGCATAGCAAGGACTTAAGTGATACTGGAGTTATGGTCGTCCCCTCCCATCTCTCCCTGAAGAAATGCTGTTCTGCCTCCAGAGCCAGTTCAAATGTCACCTCCATGAAGCCTGTCCCCTCCCTCTGCCCCACCCTAACAGGATGAGCAATCCTTCTACACGAACCGGGGTACCCTGCCATGGCACCTCCTGCTTCACTGTGCCCTTCCTTCTGTCTGTCACATGTTCCCCAAGAGCAGAACCAGGTGTCTTTGAAAACCCGTAGGTACACAGTGTTTCTTTTCTTTTTTTATTCATTTTAAGCAGAGAGATACAGAGACAGAGAGAGAGAGAAAGAGAGAGAGAGCACACCAGGGCCACCACCTTGTGGGGCTGGCTTATGTGGGACCTGGGGAATTGAACCCGGGGCCTTAGGCACTGGAGGCAAGTGCCTTAACCGCAGAAACATCTCTCCAGCCCCCACAGTGTTTCTTGATTGGGTTGGGTCGGATAAAAACAGAAATAATAAGGAGGTTGAATGAATTTTTTAAAATTAAATATCCATATTATTGATAATTAGGTACACTGTAAGTAACTCTTGTGATGGTGCCCCCATTTCCCCCCTTGCTGTTCCCCTCCCACTGGGGACCCTCCTCAGTAGGAATGAATTTTTTTTCCCCCAAAGTTCTGCTGAACAAATACTATCATGTGATGTCATGGAGCAGGGTCAGTAAAATAAAAAAGACTCGGAGTGTTAGGCACAGAGTGAGATATCTCTCTTACACTCTTACACCCTTCAAGGCTCAGGGACTGTTGCAGAAGAGGTGAAGGAAAGACTGTATGAGTCAAAGGAAGGGGAGGAGTGCTTACAATACCATCTTCCAGACAGAAAGTGGCCTTGATTCTCGTGACCTCACAGCGGCTGATGCTCCCTACATAATAGAGGGACGAGTGATGACATCAAAGTAGAACAGAGACTGGATGGAAAGAAGAGCTCAGAGGTTGGGAGGGGATTATGTTCATGGAATATT
The DNA here is from genome assembly GCA_004024765.1 of Zapus hudsonius. Taxonomy (NCBI): domain Eukaryota; kingdom Metazoa; phylum Chordata; class Mammalia; order Rodentia; family Dipodidae; genus Zapus; species Zapus hudsonius. Next base: position 15,787 of record PVHP010007397.1, on the reverse strand, counting down.
GGGTATTTTTTGGAGGTTATCAATAAAAAGCTTTCTAAAAAGACAAATGGCAAGGCTGACTTCAAGTCAGTGAGAGCAAGCGGTGCGTGGTTTTCCCAATGGCACTGTGGGGTTCTCACCCACCTTCTGGCATCCAGGGCATCCAGGAGTATCTAGTGGAAGCAACAGAAGAAAACACTTTGCAAACTACAACCTTCATTCCAGTACCTGGCACAATCTTTGACCCCTATTTCACTGAGAATTGAAGGATATAAAAACGCATTTCTTGAATGACCTGGATTACTAACACATAATTTTACAATCTGTGTGGGAGTGGACAAAAAGAGAATTAGCCCTGAAACCAATATCAAAACCCTCACTGAGAATACTGGGCTTGCTTGGCATCGCAGGCTCGTCACTCTGAAGGATCCTGGATATTTTTTTTAATATTTCTGAGCTTCAAACTCTTTATCAATAAATGAAGGAAGTAAAATCAAGCCCAGAAGCTTGAAGATCAAATGCCAGGACACCCTTGAACAGGGCCTGCCTCAGGGGAGCTGTCTGTAAATTCTCTGTTATAGCCATCAGGAATTATCCCTAAGAAGTAGACGTGCCAGCCTGGATTTAAATGCAGTAGTAACAATATTAAGGCAAAGGCGTCACATGCATCTCCTGGCTTGGGATGGAGAGTAACTGTTAAAATCCTCTACTCACACCCCCACATCCCACAGCCCTGAACCTTGCTCACTCCAGGCTTTCTGCAGTGCTTTCTTCTCCTGCCTTTCCACTGTAGCCCCCCAATTCTAATTGATTTTTATTTACTTATTTATTTGCAAACAGAGAGAGAGAGAGAGAGATAGTGACAGAACGGGCCCGCCAGGTCCTCCAGCAGCTGCAAACGAACTCCAGATGCATCTGGCTTGACGTGGGTTCTGGGGAATCATAACCCAGATAGTTAGGCTTTGCAGGCAAGCACCTTAACTGCAGAGCCATCTCTCCAGCCCCCTCTTTTGTTTGTTTTGGGTTCTCTTCCATATGATGATGTTACTAGGGAATTGGGGTTCCCTTTTATGGGTTTTTAGTCTTCTTAAAAACAGACTCCTAAGAAGCTTGAGAACCTTTTATTTTGAGAGAAAAACAACAGGGCAGGCAGGCTGTAAATCTTGGCAGCTTCCAGGAGGAGGGAGATGGGAGACAGAACAATCATGCTCCTTGAGTTAGGGTTGGCAACGGAGGTTTGAACTGAGTTGTAGAGCGGGCCTATCAGGTAGTGTCTTCAGGGAAAGAGTGTCAGCCGAGGCAGGTAGGCTGAGTAGGATATTGGCCAGGATCCAAAGAAGAGAAACAGGGAAAAGGAAAGACCAAACTTCTTTTGGGGTTAGAATTCAGAAGAGTGAAAGGTTCAGCAGTGAAGATCTGCCAGCAACTGCCTTGATTTTTTTCCTTTTTTGGGGGGTCTTTTTCAAGGCAGGGTCTCACTGTAGCCCAGGCTGACCTAGAACTCACTCTGTAGCTCCAGGCTGGTCTCGAACTTATGATGATCCTCCTACCTCAGCCTTCCGAGAGCTGGGATGAAAGACATGTGTCACCATACCCAACCCATGTTTTGGTTTTGTGAGACAGGATCTCACCTCACTATGTAACTCACGCTCTCCTAGAACTTGCTATGTTGTGCAGAATGGCCTCAAACTCTATAACCCTCTGACCTCCACCTCTAAAGCACTAGAGTTGATTACAGGCAGGCTCCACCACGCCCAATCTTACTCTGATTTTTGTCCACTGCTCTCACATTGACCTTCTAAAGCTACCAAGCCCAGTCTCTGTGAAAAGTGATTCCATGGTATCCCATTGTGTGTGACCATCTGGCCAGTAGGCAGGACCTTTACAGCCACTCCAGCCCCACGTCTCATTGGTCCTTTATCTCAGCTGGTACCTCATCTCCTGGCCATGCCAAGTGCTCTCTGTGCCAAGTCAGAGAGCTCCAAGCCTTCAGTGTTTGGTTCTGATGCAGTACCATTATGTCTGGCCTGGTCTGCAAAGCTCAGCTGGGACACCAGCTTCCCTGGGAAGATGTCCCGCTCTGCACAGCTTCTGAGCATGCCTGCCTCTAGACTCATCATTAGAAAGAGCCACCACTCATGTGCATATCTGTCTCCCCCTTTCCATTAGACGACAAGACCCTGGAAGACAAGGATTTTTTTTTTTGGGGGGGGGGTTCAAGGTAGGATCTTGCTCTAGCCTAGGCTGACCTGGAATTCACCATGTAATCTCAGGCTGGCCTTGAACTCCTACCTCTGCCTCCCCAGTGCTGGGATTAAAGGCATGTGTCACCATGCCCAACTAGGTTTTTTGTTTGTTTGTCTGTAAATTCTCACCAATGACCAACAACGCCTGGTGGATGCTCTATTAAAGAGCAAAATGTGGGTCTGGGAGATGGCTCAGCAGTTAAAGGCACTTGCTTACAGAGCCTGCCAGCCCGAATTCAATTCCCTCGCAGCCATGAAAGCCCGATGCACAATTTCTTTCCTTATAAATAATCAAAATAAACTTTTTAAAGTGCAATGTGTTTATAAGTGTATAAGGGTGAAAATCTTTTGGTATAAGTATAAATATCATAGTCTATAAAGAAGTCTTTTCTCCTATCCCACTTCCCTCACCAATCACCCATCTCCAAACTTTAGGAACCAACCTTTATGGAAATAAGCAAGTCAAGACTTCAGCAACTGTGGGGAGTGAGGCCATAAGGCATTTGTGTTCAAGCACACGGGCATTGTGTGAGGCAGGGTCGTGCCTGAGGTCGAGATGTATTTCCTCGGATTTACTGCGAGAGAAGAAGTCATGTTACACAGTCTCTCCGAGGCTCTTCCCTTCTCTGGACAACAAATTGAATATGTGCATCAGAAGACGTCCAGGAGACAAAGTTGAGACCGTGCATGTAGAGCACACAGCCTGGGGCCTGATGGATTTTTAGTAAACATTAAAGCTGCATTAAGAGTTAAGACATTGCCTGGTCAGCAAGGCAAAACAGGCCAATTGGTACAATGGTGACCAGCTGCTCTCTGTCCATGAAAGGGAAGTCATGCCTGGCAATGAAAGCCTATTCAAAAGCCTATGGGCTTGGGAGGTCATAATCCCTACGGGGAAACTGGTTTTGTCATCTGGCTAAATGGATGTATTATGTCCATCAAACTACACTCTATACTATGTTTACTATGTTTACACCCATATATTAATTTTAAATAATTATTTAATTATTTAATTATTTTTTAATAATTATTTAATACTATGTTGATACCCATATATTAATGCTATTCTCACTCCTGGTTCTAGAAGCTTCTCTATTCAAATGGCGGTGACCACTGTAAAGACTCAAAACTCATCAAAGGGCTGAAAAGAAGTGACAGTGGAGTGTTCAGTACTTGGAGACATCTCGATCACACCCTCCAAGGCTCAGGGAGCAACGTAGAAGAGGTGGAATAAAGACAGTATGAGCCAGTCAGGCGTGGTGGCGCACACCTTTAATCCCAGCACTCGGGAGGCAGAGGTAGGAGGATCGCAGTGAGTTCAAGGCCACCCTGAGACTACAGAGTGAATTCCAGGTCAGCCTAGGCTAGAGTGAGACCCTACCTTGAAAAAAAGAAAGAAAGAGAGAGAGGGAGGGAGGGAGGGAAGAAAGAAGGAAGGAAGGAAGGAAGGAAGGAAGGAAGGAAGGAAGGAAGGAAGGAAGGAAGGAAGGAAGGAAGGAAGGAAGGAAGAGAATGTAAGGGCCAAAGGATGGGGAAGAATGCCTTCCAGACACAAAGTGGCCACTGCATTCATGACCTCACAGTGAATGTCACTACCTACAAAAGACCTGCATAATATGAGGGCAAATTAAATAAAAATGCTGACATGGATAGAGAAGAGGGTCTAGCTGGAAACTGGAAAGAAGGGGTGGATGGGGGCAAGGGAGGTGGCAGGAGGGATTATAATCAGGGCCACAAGGCAACAGCAAAAACAAAGAAGCCCTCATAAATGTCTTGATGATCAATGTATCAGCACATATTCGGATGCCTGCATATTAAACCTGTAAGCAGAGATGGTTCGTGGAAAGGGCCAAGTAGAAAGGACCAGAAATGCATGGGCCCTGTGCTGAAAGGAACAGGGGAGCTCAGGGGTGGGCAGCCCAGTTGGAAAGGAACTGCGGCAGGTCCTGGTCTCTCCACCACCAGGAGGGCTCTCTGCGCTCTGTGAACTCTTCACTTGTTCTTTAACACTCAGTTATAAGCTCTAGGCTTCATGCTTCATTTCCCAACCTCCGCCGTGCTTGCTGGCCTGCCTGACTCACTATAGATTCAGCCAGGCCTGTTTTAAATGCCCAGAACTCCTCACAGTTTCACAGTGGGGTTTGCCCGATTTTTCTTTATTACACAGCTGGGGCATTCTCATATGAATGACCATGAAGATCAATGAGGGGGCTGGAGAAATGGCTCAGGGGTGAAGGCTCTTGCCTGCAAAGCCTAATGACCTGAGTTCTATTCTCCAGTACCCACATAAAGCCAGATGTGCAAAGTGGCACATGCATCTGGAGCTCATGTGCAGCGGCTGAAGGCCTTGGCATGCCCATTCTCTTTGTCTGTCTCTCTTCTCTCTGCTTGCAAATAAATAAATAAATAAATAATAAAAATTTTTAAAAAACAAACAATAAGAGAGGGAGAGTGAGAGCGTATGTAGAGGGAAGAAATCCCACCACCCTCCCCAGGCCCGTTTTGAATGGCACTGGAACTCCAGGTTATTGATGAACCAGAATGTTCTGGAAAAAAGTTTCCAGAATTCATGACCTTTAGCTGATGCCTGGTTCAAACCTACACCTTGGTCAGCTACACCTACCTTCTTCCTAGACCTCTTCGAGACCTGTCTTCCCCAGAAGCCACCCCAAAGCTTCAAATTGCTTTTCCTTGTGGCCCCAGATCAGAGTTTGTGACCAACAACACCTGTTGTATGGGATACATCACCTAACCTCTCTGTGTCCCCCACTTAGTCACTTGCCTAAGGCTAAGAGTTCTGTGATGACTGATGCCGGCACCCCTGAAACCTACGATATAATTTCACAACAGCTGAGTGTTCATGATTTTGCTTCACATAGGTATGTGATATCATGATAATAATAATAATAATGGGTATGAATTGTCCAGTGCTTGATAGGTGTGACAATAACTCTAGGTGTTTTTTAAAAAGTAACATTCTGAATTTAGAGAAAATGAAGCCTGGAGAAGTAGGTAGGTACCACGTCACAAAGTGGTGCAGTGGCTGAGCAGGACTTGAACTCATATCCTCCTGGCTGAGGGTCTAGGCACTGCCCTTCTGTCCAGGACCCTCTCTAGTGAGTGCTGCTAGAGCAAGTGACGTCTGTCACTTCTCACTCCCAGATCCAGTGATGGGGACTGCTAGACATCCCTGGAGTTTTCAAATGCATCTGCCCAAGTGGTATGATTAGACAAAACGATTCATTTCCTTTAAAGGGTGTCATGCACAGACACACGGAAAACAATCATTGTCTTTTAAGGAGTTTGTGGATGATAGCAATTTTGCCTCTCTTATCTCCTCTTCTTGTGAGACATGGTTTCCACAGTGTTGCAGTCAGCATTCTAGTTGCTGCGCAGAAAGAACCCAAGCAAAAGTTGTTTGTGGAGGAATGGGTTTATTAGGCTTATGGACTCGAGGGGAGACTCCATCCTGGCAGGGAAAACGATGGCATGAGCAGAGGGCTGGACATCACCTCTGCCACAGCACTGGAAACAGCGGCAGGAAGGTGTGCCAAACTCTGGCAAGGGGAAGCTGGTTATAACCCCATAAGCCCACCCCCAACAACACAGCTTCATTGAGGTTGTAAAATCCAAACTGCCATCAGCTGTCTCAAGAAAGAAAAGCAGAACAGATAAGTCAGTGGATAAATACATAAATAGTGAAGTATATAGGAGTATTTCATATAGTATTTAGAAGGATTTACTTATAGGTTATATTCAAATACTATGCCGCTTTGTATAAGGAACTTGGATTTTGGTATTTGAAGAGTCCTGGATTCAATCTCCTTTGGACACTAAGGGACACTGGACTTGTGTCTTTCATTTTTTTTTCTTTTTCGCTTTTTCAAGGTAGGGCTCCAGCCCAGGCTGACCTGGAATTCACTATGTAGTCTCAGGGTGGCCTTGAACTCACAGCAATCCTCCTGCCTCTGCCTCCCCTGTGCTGGATTAAAGGTGTGCGCCACAAGACCAGTTTGTGTCTTTACGTTTTGAGTCACAAAATCTCCTCAGTCAGAATGTTCCAGGTCACCTATTCTAGCATTTTCTCTCTTAATTTCTTAAGGCTTGTTCTTCCAGTGGTGTTGTTGGGAGATGGGAGAACCATTAGGTTGGGTCTGCTGGGAGGACTTTAGGCAATGAAAGCCTTGACTTTGAAGGGGATAGCAAGACCCCCAGCTCCTTCCTCTTCTGCTCTTCAATGCTCCCCAGCATTCGGGGAACAGTTTTTTCCATTACACATTTCTGCCATGATGTGCTGTCTCACCAGACCCAAAGCAACAAGGCTAACGCATCATGGATGTAAACCTCCAAAACGGTGAGCCAAAATAAACTTTTCCTTTTGTAAAATAATATTTTATTTATTTATTTTAAAGCAGAGTGAGAGGAGAGACAGACAGAGAGAATGGGCGCACTAGGGCCCTCAGCCACTGCAAATGAACTCCAGATGCATGCATCACTCTGTGCATCTGACTTTACGTGGGTACTGGGGAATTGAACCTGTCATTAGGCTTTTCAGGCAAGCTCCTTAACCACTGAACCATCTCTGCAGACCCAATCCTTTTCTTTATAAGTTGGTTATATCGGATAGTTTGTTATAATAACATAAAGCTGACGAATGTAAAGATGGTAAATAGACCTTATTTATCGTCTGTATCCCCACACACTTTGGAAGATGCCTGACATATGCAAGTTATCCTTTAACCCACTCACCTGATGGAGTAGAGATGTAGATCTTTTCATCACTGGGAATCGGTCTCTGCTTCGGAGGATTTCAACCCACCCAGCAGGCAGTAGTAGAGCAGAACACTTCATGATAAAAAATGATTTATGGGACTGGAGAGATGGCTCAGTGGTTAAGGTGCTTGCTTGCAAAGCCTAAAGACCTGGGTTTGATTCCCCAGCACCCATGTAAAGCCAGATGCACAAAGTAGTGCATGCTTCTGCAGCACCTGGAGGCCCTGGTACTCTCTCTCTCTCTCTCTCTCTCTCTCTCTCTCTCTCTCTCTCTCTCTCTCTCTCTCTCTCTCTTTCTCTGGGTATCTCTCTCCCTACTTACAAATAAATATTTTTTAAAACTTTTTATTCCCTAAAATTAACTCGGTGGCCCTTAGATACTTTTTGAAATTATTTTTCTTTTATATATTTTTATTTATTTGTGAGCAGAGAGAATGAGAGAGAAGAATAAGGAGCGGGGAGTGGGCACGCAAGGGCCTCCTGCCACTGCAAACTCCAGATGCATGTGTCACTTTGTGCATCTGGCTTTATGTGGGAACTGGGGAATTGAACCCAGGCTGTCAGGCTTTGTAAGCAAAAATGTCTTTAACCTCTGGGTCCTTCTGATGCTGTCGCTCTGGCAGTTCCCCATGCTACGTGGAATTGAGCATTTAGTTACATTCCCCAGGCCTTAGCAGCAGTGATCGGCTCAGGCATAGAGAGGTTTAGCCCCCAAGCTTGTCTTCCCAAGCCAAGGTGGGCATGTGCCACCTGCCCTGTGCACTAGGTGCACTGAAGAGACATCTTGGAGTCTCCACATTCTTACTGCTGTGTGCATGGATGTGTGCACATGGTGTGCATGGGTGGTGAGCCGGCTTTGCCTGATCCAGTCCCTCCCAAGATGACCTGGCCCTTGGGGGTACCGGGTGTTGAAATCTAACTAGCAGTATCCACCTCAGACCTATGAGAAGTCTCCAGGTGCCCAGTCATGGGGATTAACTCCATCTGCAGCCACAGATGGTAACTAGACAAGGAAATCATCTTTACTTCTGGTTTTCGTGGTTACTATTTTTAACTGCATTGAATGGCCAGGATGAACCTGTGGGGAAGGTAGCCAGGGCAGCAAAGACCCATTTCCTGGCTCAGGACCCACCACCCAGGGATTATTTCCTGTTTGCCAGAGCAGAGCACTGTTTGCGTGTTGGGGGAGGGCTTTTACTCCCTTTATAGTTTGAAGGTTTTGCAGCCTTGCAAGGAAGAGAAAGAAGAATCACCAGGCTCAGCCCTGAGAGCAATTCTTTTTTCCTGTTGGGATGGGAGGAGGGTGGTGAGTAGGACCCAGCAAAGAAGGAGGGAGAAAGGGCTCTAAAAGCAGTCAGCCTTGGTGGGACAGGATGTACTTAAAATTCTGTCTGTTATCCATCCCAAAGCTGGCCTCTCCACGTGTAGGAGGCCACTGTCACTTCATACATATTTATAAATTCTGTGAAGCTCAACAATGTATTTTAAATGAAATTCATTCACAGTCGGTGGGAAAGGGTCTTCACTTATTTTTATTTATTTGTTTTGACAAATGGTAGTCTAAGGCATGGTGTTGTTGATGTATCACGGATGGATGATCATGGTGTGTGAAGCGGATGTGCGTGTAAGGAAGAGCCTATGACCGTGACCAGAATTGGGCATCTTGGAAAAGAGCCAGAGAGGCCAGTTAGCCTGACTGTTCCCAGATCTGGAGCCTCAGGAACCCGGTGCTGCTCCAGGATCCCGCCAGTCCTCTGCCCACAGTGGTTTCTATTTTTTTTTTTTTTTTTTTTTTTTTTTTTTTTTTTTTTTTGTTTTTTTTTTTTTTTTTTTTTTTTTTTTTTTTTTTTTTTTTTTTGGCTTTTAATGACCCCTATGCAGAATAACTCATTGTCTGCCAAAGGCCTCTGAGGGTTGGAGCTTAGCAGGGTGAAGTTTCTGGAATCAGAATGCAGAGGTCATAAGCCAAAACTCAGGGTTCTGTTTCCTGTCATTTCCTAACTGTATTGCAGACATTTCTGTGTTTGAGACATGAAATCACTTTGCTATTTTCTAAATAGGATGGAGACCTCCTGAAACTTCTCTGGCCCACATAGAAGGCTTTGGGGCTCAACCATACCGGGCCTTGGTTTTCTCATGGATGAAATAAAGAGATTGAACTAACAGAACTTCTAGCTCAAAAATCCCAAGATACAAAAAAAAAAAAAATGCATTCAATTGCCACTCCTCCAATCCCATGGTTATTTTCTTTTTAAAATTATTTTTACTTGGCAAGAGGTTATGGATAGCACAGGGGGCAACAAGGTTGCCCCCCTTTATGAATTGTAGCTGAGGGGGTAATGCCATTGGATTGGGGATTAGGGGGAGAGAAGTGGGAATATAAGCACAATATTTACTCAATCAGTGCATCTAATTTGGGGCAATAAAGATAAAATTTTTAAAAATTATTTTTATTTAATTATTTGAGAGAGAGAGAGAGAGAGAGAATGGGCACACTAGGGCCTCCTGCCACTGCATACAAACTCCAGATATATGCACCACTTTGTGCATCTGGCTTTACGTGGATACTGGGGAATCCAATCCAGGCTGCTGGGCTTTGCAGGCAAGTGCCTCCAACCACTGAGCCATCTCTCCAATGCCCCCCAACCCCCGTGGCTATATCTTGACTAAGCCTAGCTCATTATTCCTCTGCCCTGCCTCTTGTTTTAGGGTCTTTCTCAGCACTGCAAACCACACTCAGTCAGCTTTGAAGCTCCTCAATGTTAGTGCTCTCTTCTGATGGCTTTCTTTGCTTTTGGTTATTTTTATGCTAATCCATGCCACATGCAGCTGCTAAGAACAACCGTCTCCCATCTGGTTCCAAATCTGTACGTGGCTCCTCACTGTCCCTGCCCACAGCCAGGGCCCCAGCACTGTCTTCATTTAGCATAAGGTTGTTGGGTTACAATAGTATTTCTTTTCTTTTCCTTTTTTTTTTTTTTTCTGGAATTCACTACATAATCTCAAACTGGCCTTGAACTCACAATTCTCCTGCCTCTGCCTCCCAGGTGCTAGGATTAAAGGTTTGAGCCACCACACCCTGCTTTCTTTTCCTCTTTTTAAAATTACTTTGCATTTAAATTTATTTATTTATTTATTTATTTGCAAGCAGAGAGAGATAGAGAGAAGAGAGGCAGGCACAGAGAATGGCCGCATAAGGGCCTCCAGCCGCTGCAAACAAACTCCAGATACATGCATCATCTTGTGCATCTGGCTTTATGTGGGTACTGGGAAACCGAACCCAGGTTGGTAGGTTTGGCAGGCAAGCGCCTAAATTGCTGAGCCATTTCTCCATCCCAGTAGTATTTCTTCAAAGAATTTATTTATTCTTTGCAAGTAGGGGGGAGAGGAGGGAAAGAAGTATGGATACACCAGGGCTCTTTGCCATTCCAAACTCCAGACACACAGACTACTCTGTGCATCTAGCCTTACATTGATACTGAGGATTTAAACCTGGGCCATCAGGCTTTGCAAACAAGTGCCTGTAACAACCAAGCCATCTCTCCAGCCTTTACAATAGTGTTTCTGTGTGGCTCCCCCTTTCCTCTGATCCAGCCCTTCTCCATCCAACTGCTGTGGTATGAATGTGAAATCAATGTCCCCCCCCAACTCATCATATAAGTTCAAGCAGTTGATCCCCAGATGGTGGCACTATTCTGGGAGGTTGTGGAACCTTCTGGACATGGGACCTAGCAGGCAGAATAGTGACGCAGCTAGGGAGCTAGTTATAGTCTAGCCTCAGTTCTGGCTGAGCCCTTTGCTTCCTGACTGCCAACATGATATTCCCACATCTGGCATCCATGAAGCCTTCGCCACCATGATGGACTGTATCCTCTCCAACTGTGAGCCACAAATGAATCCTTCCTCCCTCAAGTTCTCGCTTGCCAAGTATTTGTTCTCAGAGATGAGCAAGATGAACACTGTCCTTCCAAACTCAGGAGACTGACACGCATTCTTGACTCCGCTTCTCTTTTCTTTGTCATTTTGGTGACATTCTCCATGTCATTCTTCAGTGACTTGAAGCTTATCAATTGACACAGTGATTCCTGTCCTTTCTTCTGCGATACTTGTGCTGAAATGTCATGACCCTTGCGTCTTCTCCTGGGTATCTGGTAGAGTACTTGGCATATAGATACTCAAAGGAAAATTGTTAGTGATTAGAAAAAATTAATTGACCTTGCATTGCTACTCCTCCAGAGGTGGCCAGACTTGCTTTATCCTACGTCTGTTTGGCGACCAGCTCCCTGTGCCTATTGTAGTTTGGGCACTTGCTGAGCATCAGGGGTGAAGCCCAGGCTTGTGTGCTGAGCCCGGTATGTGGCCAAGGTCAAGCTGAAGAAGAGGGAGCACTTGGCTTGCTCTCTGGATGGCTTCCTCCTCAACTAGTGACCTCTCCTGGTTTTTATTTCCATCTCTGCAAATGAAGGGGAGGATGACCTAGCCAGGAAATCCTATGATGTAAGACTCCACAGAGGTATCATCTTATTCTTGTAAATATGATCGTCTCTGTACAGTCATCCAGAAAGACAACATGGCATGATAACAATTATGAGATGTTTATTCATATTTCCTGAGCAAGTATTGCATAGAACTAAGGAATAACAGGCTTTGGTCTGCCTCCACTGATACCATTCTCATCCTAAAAGGGAAAGAAAAAAGAACAAAAATCTGGGTTTGGTGGTGGCATATGCCTTTAATACAAGCGTTTGGGAGGCAGAGGTATGAGGATCGCCATGAGTTTGAGACCAGCCTGGGCTACAGAGTGAGATCCAGGTCAGATTGAGCTAGAGTGAGACTCGACCTCAAAATTCAATAAAGAACAAGAGAAGAGTTCTGAGGAGGCTATAATTTCATCCCTTTCTGCATGCATATGCGTGATATGTGTCAGGGCATAGATCCACACTTGTATGTACGAGATGCATGTGTGCACAGGCTTGTGAAGGTGTCTTCCTCAGTCACACTCCTTGAAACAGAGTCTTGCACTGTACCTGTTGCTCACTGACTCGGCTGGCCTAGCTGGCCAGTAAAGCCTGGGGTCTTCCTGTCTCCGCCTCCCCAGTGCTGGGATGACAGGTGTGTGGTGTCGTGCATTTAGTTGAGTACTGAGGATCCGAACTCAGGACCTCATGTCTGAGCTGCAAGGACTTAACAACACCGCCATTTCCCCAAACCCTCATCTCTTGTGTTTGCAGTTCTCAAAGGATGAAAAGGCAAATTTCTAAAAATTTGTTTGGAGGGCTCAGAAAGTAAAAACCCTGCCGCATGTGATCGTCTTCTTGACCCCCTGGGACACATCTGGTCATACTCCAGAAAGTGCAGGGCTGGACAGAATGCAGAGCGGCACTAATGGCCTGCAGCTTCAGAGCTTCTGGCTGAGGAAAGGCATCAATTGTCTCTGCTGGAAAAAAAATTATATATATATATATATATATATATATATATATATATATATATATATATATATATATATATATATATATATATATATATATATATATATATATATATATATATATATATCACTGCCTGATAAGTTTTTCTTCAAAAACTTATCAGGTATGTACAAGAAAAACTGGCAAGGAGAATAATTTATATTTCCTTCTCTAAGAAAAAAATGTCTTGTCACAAGTTGCATAATGAAGGTGTACATGTGCACCTTCAGTGGTCTGATCATTGAAGGTCAAGTTCTCCACCCATTTTGTCACTCAGAGCCTCCTGGTTAAAGCTTGTGCTTCTCTAACAGTAGGGTCATGAACCAGGAAGGAATCTCCTTATGTTGAGCTTTAGGGTTCAATCAATCCAACAAATCAAAAGGGTGGTGGCGATTTCACACACCAATGGCCAAAGTCATTTTCGGGGAAACATCTTATTTGTAACCTGAAAGTTTCCCTTTGGTGTGGAGGAGTGATTTCCAAACTTTCTGGCTCCTTTCACTTCATTAAAGATAGATATGTATTATCATTTTTTATTATTAAAATACCATATGGTTGCGAAGTATTGAAGGAAAGCAAAATAAATACATATGGAAAAGTAGGAGAAAAGAAATTAAGCTTTACTCAGCCTTAATACTCACCCACCATGACTCAGGGAACTGAGTGGAAGAGGGGGCAGAAGGATTGTAAGAGCCATGGTGGGGGAGAATATCCAGAGGCATGGCCCCCCTCAGCAACATCACACTAAGGCGGGTGGAACCGGGCTGGCTCTTAGGCTTTCCATAATCCCCTACCCCATGGACTGATCCAGACAGCCCACGGAGGAGGATATCCAGCTGATTGGGGATGGGGAAGAGGGGCATTGGGGAACTGGGGATAACAACTCATTTTTGTTCATTAAATTTATCTCATTATGGATAATAAAAAAAAGAAAGAAAAAATAGACTGGTTTGGGCTTTTGAGAATATCTTAGCATCACAAAGTTCTAACTAAATAGAAGCTAGGAGCCTTCGGCATCAGATAGACCAGGCTTAATTTGTTTTATGGCTACATGTCTTGGGCAAGAGACTCAGCCTCTGTGAGTCAGTTTCTCATTCAAAAATCATGATGACAGTACCCAGCTGGATGAGCTGTTGGGAACCATAAATTGCATACAAATATGTTATTTGGCAAACATGTACCCAAGAGGTGGCAGATTTAATCTCATGCCTTAATGTTAGGAGAAGAGGTGCCACCCCATGCAAGAGAATGACCCGAAGGTAAACAGTTCATTCCTGAGGCATTTTCTTAGCTTGGGTCACCAAAAGCTCGTACAGAGAACAGCACCAAGTATAACAGACAGGTGAAAAGAACAGGTCATCGGGAAGAAGCATTCCAACGACAGTGAGGACTCCAGTGACAAGGGCTGGGTTTTCTGAGCCTTAGTCACGGCTGGGGATTATAAGGTGCAGAATGCGTGGTTGGGATCCCCTCTAAGGCAGAATTATGCCTGGTGGAGTCCTGACTTGTCACAAAGGAATGTCCATTTCCCCTCTTTCTGGAAATAGATCAACCAAAATGTCCTCTCTCCCGCCTCATGGCTGAACCTTGAAGGCACTCACACTTGATCTAAACGCAACAGTGGTTGCTGGTGGCACCGCACCCGTGGCCAAGGTGGGCTGTTAGTAGCAGCAGGTGTTTTGGAATCTTCTTCCAAATAATGATAACTATTCCCAACTTACAAGAACAAAAATAGCACATCTCTGCCATGGCACATACCTAACACAAGAATCTTTCCACTTCAGAGGCATGAAGCACAGCAAATTTGTGTTTAAAAGCCAGGGTAGGGCTGGAGAGATTGCTAAATGGTTAAGACACTTGCCTATAAAGAAGGACCTGAGTTCAATTCCCCAGTACCCATGTAAAGCCAGATGCATGAGGCGGTGCATGTGTCTGGAGTTAATTTGCAGAGGCCCTGGTGTGCCCATTCTCTCTCTCTCTCTCTCTCTCTCTCTCTCTCTCTCTCTCTCTCTCTCTCTCTCTCTCTCTCTCTTTCTCTCTCTCTCTCAATAAATAAATAAATAAAATGTTTTTTTAATATTTTTATTTATTTATTTGCAAGCAGAGTGAGATGGAGAGAAGAGATACAGACAGAGGGACTCTAGCCAACTCCAGATGCATGTGCCACTTTGTGCATCTGGCTTTATGTGGGTACTGGGGAATCGAACCCAGGTAGTTAGGCATTGTAGGCAGGCGCCTTAACCGCTGAGCCGTCTCTCCAGCCCAAATAAAATGTTTTTTAAAGCCAGGGTATGCTTTGTCTAGACCACATATGAAGCTGAACTTGACTTTACCTTGCTTTAAAGCAATTCAAATGCATATAAGTATAACAACAAAACTTAAAAATACCTCGTAAACCAAGACAGAATGGATCCTATAAAACTATGCACTGAGTACTTACTGATTGGAAAATCAAAATATATAGAAAACCAAACCGAAAATGAGCAGTAGCTATCATACCAGTTAGATTAAGAACAAAGAGATGACGACGGTGCTGATGAAGCTGCTGGGGTTCCTAATACTTGATTTCCAAAATAATGACCCCATGGCCTCAAGGATTTTTTATTAAGGTTAAGCTTCCTACTTAAGACTCCAGCAATCTGCTGGAGGAGGTATTACTGGGGGCTGATCTTGTAGCCCAGCCCTAAGGTGTGTTCCGAGCAGGGTAGAGCTCTGGCTGTCCATGGTTGCTGACTGTTTGGTGGTGTCTCTTCTGCTTGTATCTATGAACGTGAGCTAGCCTCTTCCACCATTGATGGTGCTTCCTCTGGCCTCTGTGAGCTTGAAATAAACCCTTTCCTCCCATAAGCTGCTTCTGGTCGGATACTTGTCTCAGCAACAGGAAGTAGCTGGAACACTTCTCTTCACAAATGCTGGGATTACAGCTGTGTAGCACCAAGTCCAAGTACTTTATTTTGGCTTTGGTGATGGGGATCTAACCACAGACCTTGTGCATGCTAGTGAGCACTCTGAGCTATAGCCCTCATTTTTGTAACATATTTATTTGAACGATGGAAAGAGAAAATAGGTGCTCCAGGGCCTCTTACCACTGCAAACAAACTCCAGAGGCATGTGCCACTTTGTGCATCTGGCTTATGTGGGTACTGCGGAATTGAACCCAGGCCCTCAGACCTTGCAAGCAAGTGCATTTAACCACTTAGCCATCTCTCCAGACCCCCCCAAAAAATATCTTTTTAATAATGTAAATAGCTGGGCATAGTGGTGTACACCTTTAATCCCAGCACTCAAGAGGCAGAAGTAGGAGGATGGCTGTGAGTT
>PVHP010007396.1:0-56897 GCA_004024765.1 Zapus hudsonius | reverse complement strand
TTCGACACAAAGACCTCTAAGCTCACAACCTTAAAGCAGCCTTAATACTCATCCACCACGACTCAGGGAACTATGCGGAAGAGGGGGCGGAAAGATTGTAAGAGCCGTGGTGGGGGAGATTATCCAGAGGCATGGCCAGGAGAACCTGGCTGAATACTAGGCTATCCATGGTCCCCTGTCACAAGGACTGATCCAGACACCCATGGAGGAGGTTATCCAGTGGAAGGGGGAGGGGAGGGCAGTGGGGAATTGGGGATAACAACTCATTGTTTGCCCACTAAATGCTGTAACTCATTATGGACAATAAATTTCAAAAAAAATGAAAAAAAAAAAAAAAGAAAAAAAAATAAAGAAGGAAAGAGACTAGCAAGGGGACTCTGGAGGCAGGAGGCCAGGGGGAGGGGTTACCTAAGAGCCCCAAGTCCAGGTTGGCAGGCAGCAGAGAAATAAAAGAGAAAAGAAAAAAAAAAGTAAACAAGGAAACAGACTAGCAAGGGGCGGGGCAGACACGGTGTAGGTGGGGGAGGGGCCACGTAGGAGCCCTGTCCCATTTGGCCAATGGAAAAATAATAATAATAAATAAAATATAATAAAAGGAAAAAAAGTTGAAAAGGAAAGACACGCAAGGGCCCCTGGAGGGACAGGAAAGACAGAGGGTTGGAGGGTCTGGGAAGAAACCCAAGGGAAGCTGGCTGAGGTCGAAGGAAGCAGGCTGAAGCCACTCAGGCAGGGCTTGCGGGCTTCTGAGGACTCACTGCCTCTGGGGAGCGCTGGTCCTTGATAGCGGCTTCTACTCATGAGGATCCTGTGCTGGGACGTATCTGGAGCTCAGAACGTGGCCGCAGCTTGTGTCCACAACCTGGATCCCGCTGAAAACCCTTTCCCTTGTTTGCTAGTCAGCCATCTTGAACCCGTTTCCCCCCATTGTTTCTTAAGTTACTCTTATACCTCTTTCAAACAGTCCTCATTTGCTGCTTATAAACATGTAGTTAACTCCGACTAGTTTTAGAATTTTCTAGATATGAAGGCACAGAGCTCTTTCACAGATGATACCCCCTCAACAAACTATTGATAATCTCTTATATTTCTGACTTTTTGTTATTATTTACATGTTTATTATAAAAAGTATTCTTTATAGAAATGTTGGAAAATTCAGAAATTCTAGAAAGCTAAAAATGGGAAATACTCAGAATTTTACTTTCTATAGGCAGCACAGATGCATTTAGTAGTTATATTTCTTTGTGAAATGTCCTTTTCATGTTTTTATATACTAAATTTAAAATAAATACTGCAAGTATTGCATTTTAATTTCACTGAATAGCTATATACTATTTATTTAAGCTATAGTTTCAGTATTTTCCAATTATTTAATACTTAAGCTTCATGTGGACTTTTTCTTCAATGAGAAAGTGCAGATGTCTTTGAGCTCCTCTAATTTAGTTGAAACTAGATTCATGAAATGAGGTTTAGCTCCTCCTTGTTCTGAATGCATTCCATTCTATTTTCTTCACATTCTTATTATCAATAGCACTAACATTGTTAAAGGAGAAATGATTTAGCAAAGGAAAGAAAAGATATATGATAAAATTGCTGAAAGTTTATAGGATTAAACTTAATTTACACTGGCTGATTGAACTGGCATGTATTTTTGATCAACACTATTTTTCAATAGTTTTAAACATGGTAGATGGTAACACAGATAAATACTTATAAACACGTTCTATTTTTACAGACTTTTGTGAGTCAAGAATTAATTAGTAAATCCCTTTTTACTTCTGAATAAGAGGCTTATCTCCACTTAACTTTCTAACCTTGTCCTGATAGGATGGTGTTAAGGTCAGCTTCCTCATTGCTGTCACGAAACACCTGGCCAAAAGCAGCCTGTTGAAGAAAGGCTTTATTTGGCTTCCCCTTTAAAGGGGAAGTGCCAGTATGTCAGGGAAAACTATGGCATGAATAGAGGCTGGTCATCACCTCCTAGTCAAAATCAGATGGGCAACAGCAACAGAAGAGTGTATCAAACATTGGCAAATGGGAAGCTGGCTGGAATCCCCTATAAGCCCACCCCAACACACCTCCAAGTAGGCTCCAAGTCCAAAATTCCCATTAGCTGGGGATCAAGCATTCAGAACACATATGTTTATGGGGACATCTGAATCAATCCACCACAGATGGTATCCTAGATTGGATTTCCCATAGTCATAGATTTTGAGCCCCTCACCTTTGGGATGAAAATCAAATGAATCTCGCAAAAAAAATATGTTTATGGACAAAAACATTTATATTAAGCCAAGTTTGGTAAGCACATGACTATAAGCCAGTCTCAAAAGGCAGAGTTAAAAGGTTTGCCATGAGTTTGAGACCAGTTTGTGCCATCATAGGAAGATTCTGTCTCACAAAAATAAGCAACGGAAACAGACCATTTCTTCTTTGTGGTCTACTTATTCTAAGGGTTCCTTTGACCTTTTTGTTCGTGTGTGTGTGTGTGTGTGTGTGTGTGTGTGTGTGTGTGTGTGTGTCTATAAACCTAAACAAAGTCCCTTGGAGATCTACCTCGATCTAATTTAATCCAATTTATGATCTAATTTACTAAAGGAAAGTATCTTAGATAAAAGATAGCACACCAAAACAGTTTACTTAATCACTTAATCTTTTAATACTTTGAACTATATAACTTCAAAAGCCACCAAAATTAAAAATATATAATCATCTTTAAATAATTTAAATGTGACTCTGCAAAAGCCTGTGCTCACTTTTAGGGTATTGCTGCTCTCTGTCTTTCATGACTCTCCTTCTCTTAATGCCTATGCTTAAATCTGTATTAAAACCTTTTCTTAATAAACTCCAAGTTTGCTTCCAAAATAGATTTTAAGATGGAGATTTCCATGCAGAAAATCTCTTGGAGTATTTTTGTGATCATCCACTGTAAGGAAATGAAAGCAATAGAATTGAACAGGCATTTAAGTAAAGAATGTAGTCACGAGGGCCACAGCTCAAGCAATGTAACTAAGATGGACAGGTTTTCATTAGGTAGCCCCAATTTAGAACTGAGTACAATCACTGATGTGATATTTCCTTTTTTTAGAAGCTTGTAAATTGTGTAGTTATATGATTCATATCCTTAGAATGATGATAGAATGAATGGTCATTTTAAAGAATCACCATAAAGAACATAGACTCACTGTAAGAACACAAGTCAGGTGTGGTAGCATGCACTTGTAATCTCAGCTCTCAAGAGGCCAAGTATAATGAATTTGAGACCACTTGGGATATAAGCTAGTGTAGGTTACATTGAGACTATGTTGAATATTAATTATTAATTAAAGAACACATTTGTATAACTACCAATATAGTCGAGAAGTGGACCTCTTGCAGCCACAAGTGATCACTTTCCCAGTCACTGCTTCCTTAGAGCTCACTGCTATCTGGATTTTTGTAATAACCATCTTCCTTTTTTTAAAAGCAGAAAATGAGAATTAAATCATCAAAACCTAAAATTAGTACTAGTGCTTCCTTTAAATTATTCTTTAGTCATTGAATATGTGTATGTATGTGTGCATACATATTTGTATTTTCATCTTTTTGGGATGTGTGATGCATGCTCTTGTGTGAGGTGACGGGGAGTGTGCACATGCCATGGTGCAGGTGTGGCTTTCAGAGGACAAGTCTTAGGGACAATCCTTGTCTCCCACTTCCTTAGAGGCAGGGTCTTTGGTTGCTTATAGTTTGCTTAAGCTCTGATCACCAGGCTAGCTGGTTCAAGAGTTTCCAGGAAATTCTTGTTTCTAGTTCATATTGCTGTTGGTGTGCTGAGATTACAGAAGCCCATCGTAGCTTCTAGCTCTTTTTATGTGGGGTCTGGGGATCTGAACTTGGGTACTTGTATGTTTGTGGGTGTCAAGCACTTTGTCTACTGAGCCATCTTTCCAGCCCCATGTATGTATATCTCAAGTGTAGGTATTTTCATTTTATATTGAGTTACTAATAGATAGCTCTGAAAATATGTTTGATTACAAGGTTTTAGGGCTATTTTTCTATATTCTTTTCTTTTTTAGTATTTCATGTAGTCTAGACTGGACTCAAACTTGCTCTGTTGTCCAAACTGTTCTTAATCATTCTTCCTCCACCTTTTAAGTGCTTAGATTACAGGCATGAACCAGCACCCCTGGCTGGGCTTGTGGGTAGGGGGTTGATGTTCATTTACTACCTTAAGATTGGATGAGCAAAAAGACTAAACTCTTGGCTTCCAGAATTTGATAATCTGGGACTGGAGAGATGACTTAGATGCAAGCCTGCTGATCCAAGTTCAGTCTTCCTCATCACCCACGTAAAAGCTTCATGCAAAGGGGTGCACACATCTATACTCTCAGTGTTCCTAGGGTAATGGGAGACAGAGCCAAGAGTATCCAGAAGCTGTCAAGTAGCAGCAGCAGCAGCTAGAGAGACTATCTCTAAAGAAGGTGGAAAGAGAGTAAAATCACCCAAAGTTTGGATCCATATACATCACACATATACACACAAATAAATTTTAAAAGACTTTGATAATTTAATCAGTAATTATCACATTGATTCTTCAGTGCAATCCTGGGAAGCATGTATAAGGTCTTGTCAGAGAACATTGTCAAGCCTTTCATGTGACAAGTTTTTCAGGAGGTGATACCTCATTTCAATAATGAAGACAGACTACAAAAGGTAAAGTGAGATCAGAGGTCATGTATTACTTTCCAGCCATAGGGGAAAACTCCAGAGGCAATAAAAAGGTGACACAATTTGGTTACTTCAAATTGTTCCATGTAACTGGAACAGAGAGTGCTCAGTGATCTCTCTGGAAACAGAGGGTCTTTTAGGACAAGGAATGATACAGGACAGTGAGTGATAAGAGATACCAGTCAAGAGATAGATGAATACCAGATCATGAAGGGCCTTGACTGTCACATTGAGGAATCTGAATTTCACCTTAAAGCCAGTGAGAAAACTTTGGAGGATTCTAAGCATAGAGTGCTTGACATGGCAACATAGACATACTTGTATGTTATAAAAGAAATTTAGAAATGGGAATTCTCTATGCAGAATTTGGGCATATAAATAGAGGAAAATAGAAGTGGAGATGACTGCAGTCATCCACTTGTGAAATCATGTGGCTGGAGCTAATGAGACTATCAGAGGATTGTATGATGGATTGTGTGAGGAATTTTAGGGAGACATAAGTAATAATAAAAGAGATGCTATGGTGTTCAGATTTCAGTTGAACATACTAATAGACATGTGTTAAGAGGGAAGAATTTAGTACCATTTGCATTAGTTGAATTTGGCATATTTGTGGGACATCCAAAAGCAAATAACTAGTAGCCAGTGCCTTTGTGACTATGGACCAGATCTAGAGCAGTGATAAGACATTAGGGAACAAACGCTCAGTGCTTACTGTAAAGTTTCTAAGATGGAGCTAGCACATGGAAACTGAGTCAGGAGGATTGCCATGATAGCATGGGCTGCAGAATGAGTTCCATGTAAGCCTAGCTATAGTGTAGGCCCTGCTTCAAAAACCTAAGATTGGGCCCTTTAAGAAAATGGGGAGCATACTCACTTGGTTTTGCAAATTTCTAACTGTGAAAGAGATACCCACTCATAAAATGAATACAGAGCCTGGATGTAGTGCTATAAGCCTGTCATCTAAGCACTCCAAGGCCCACATGGGAAGACTATGTCGCCACAAGTTCAAAGTCAGTCTGATCTCTCATGTAGGAAATTGAAGTCCAGACCACACTGGGCTGTGTTTTTAATATAGATTGAAGCAGGAGGGAGAGAGGGACAGAGTGGGGAGGGAGGTGTAAGAGAAAGCTGAACTGAGAAAGAGCAAGGAGGAAGAGATAAAGAGAGAAACTTAGGGAAAAGGACTGTTATGCACAGACAAGGACATATGTCAGCTTCTGAAGATAATGGAGTTACATTTGTCTTCCTTTTTAGCAATTGCTGTATATACATCCCTCTCTTCTCTAACTCTCTTTATCTCTCTCTCTCTCTGTCTCTGTCTCTCACCTGTCCCAGCCTCAAAAATGTCAATTATAAATTATAAACAAAAGTTATCAAATCAATTGTAAATAATTTTCACATGCGATAGATTGCAGATTCAAGCCATACTGTACCCTGTCTTAAAAAACAAAAATGGTGGTGGGGGCTGGGATATGGCTCAGTGGTAGTGTTCTTTCTTGATATTCATGTGACACTGGGTTCAATACCCAGTACCAGTAAGGCAGTTTATACATGATACATATATAACTAAATAATTTGAACTTAATTCTAATACAAAAGGAAGGCTCCTGGTATTTTGAGAGCCAGTTAGTCAGTGCCTACTGGCAGGAACCTACTTAAAAATAATAAGCAGGCCAGTCTGGCTGCTGAAGCTGTTTATGACAGAAGGCAGAATGGGGGTCCATTGACACTTTGTTGTTATCTCTGGCCCTTGAGAGACTCAGTTTACAAGTGCTCTCACCATTGCTGGACAACCAAAAAAAATCAAAGTCCCATGTCTGCTTGCCAGTAGCAGCAAACCCCTCAACACACGAGACAAATGAATCTGTATGTGGATACTAACTGTGAGTTCTTACTCTTTTATATCTATCTTGTACTTATAGCTAGAGAGTAACTGGAAACGATGGAGCTTGAACTTGGGGCCTTGTGCTTACATAATAGGCAAGCTCTTTGCCAAGCTCTACTACCAGCTCTTACTTTCTCAAACACTCGTTAAGAAGAAAAAATACTAAGATGGGAAATATGAACAGATTGTGTTCATCTGTAATTGTAACACAGTCTTAGGAAACTGGCTTCTAAGCCTCCAAGAAGTAGATGTATGAAAATATTTTCATGATCTATTTCATTCTTAGCAGTTTATTGTTTGATCAGTATTATTTAGCTTTTTACTTATTGTTTTGGGTTTTGTTTTCACATTATCTAGATTTTGCCTATAATCCTTATATATAGAGAGAGAGAGAAAGAGAGAGATGATAGATATGATATCAACTGAAGAAATAAATATAGCAAAATTTAGTTATAGAACTTTTGAAATTTTATATGCTATACATTTCCTAATAAAATATTTGTAGAGGGGTGAGAAGATGACTCAGTTGGTAAAGCACTTGCTATACAAATATTTGTACCAACTTGAGATTCCCAGCATGCATGTGTATGCCTGTGGGCATAACAGTCTACCTGTAATGTAACTCCAGCACTCAGAAGGTAAAGACAGGATCCCCAGGGCAAGTTAGCTGACTAGACTAGTTGAATTGGGGTTCAAATGAAAGCCCCTTTCTCAATAAATAAGGTGGAAAATGAGAAATACAACTGACATCAATCCCTTAATTGCACACACACGTGTGTGTATTCAATCACACATATTCATATGCACATGCAAACATTATACACATATATGCAAAGATTATATATGCATGTTATATATATATATGTTTAGTAGGATTTAGCAAGGTAAGAGAAACATAAAAGTCTCTAGATTTATATATTTAGCTTTCTTCTTGTTTTAGAAATAAAATATTTATAGAAAATGCTTTTAGAACACTTGTATACCTTTTCATGAATATAGAAAATATCCATTATTTTCTCCATATTTTTGCTTGCAGAGATATTTAAAAAATCTCATATATAAAAACTTAATATACAATATAAATATTTTAATATCATGTATAGTATAGCATAAATATTTTAGTTATACATTATTTTATCAAAAGGCTACTTTATCTTTCTATTGTATCTTTCTAAAGTGCTTAAAAATACTTTAACATCTGACTTATACCTTGTTTACCTTAAAATGTGTTTCATTTTACATAGCTTGTTTCATAAGATTACAGTAACAGTAATGCCTAGCAGTAATACCCTACTAGTCTTTTTTCCTAATAATTTTAATATTAATTTATCATCTGAATTTCAGAGTAGTTCATTTGCATAGTTATGTTTGTTTTTGAATGAACTTACACCATCTTATTCTTATGCTACACGCAAACACATAATCTAACTGGATTACTATGTCAACAGTTAGGTACAGCATGTAATAAATGATCTTTGTCTTCCTTGTAGGAAAATGGCTCTCCTGAAGAACATGCAGTCTATGTTTGGGACCACTTCATTGCCCAGTCTGCAGCTGAGAATGTATTTTTCGTTGCTCATAGCTATGGTGGACTTGCTTTTGTTGAACTGGTAAGTGCAGATATAACTGTTTTAATTTCCAGTTTCCTTATAGGTTAAGGCCTTTTATTCCTTTTTTTTTCTTGGTATTATTGCTTTATTTCATGACATATGGAAATAAAGTACTTGGACTATATAATTTTATGATTTTCAAATAGTATACTAGTTTATTTTAGAATAAGAGCTTTGCAATGCTAACCAGAAGGCTTTTTTTCTTGTTCCTTATTTACATATTATTTTTAAATTTCTATATTATCTTGCCAGCTTCTATACATTTCATATGTACATTTCCTGTTGTATTTGTACACCATTGATGCTTATTTTATCTGTGAAGAACTCTAAATGTCAAGGCCATTTTAATGTTAGGTATTATTGTGATAATTTTAACTGACTTTAGCGTGTTCTATTTAGTATTTGATACTTAATTTGTGTTTACATAATTAGTATTAACACTATCAAAAAGCTTCTAAGATATACTGCTTACCCACAAAAATCTTTACATTTCATAATACTCTGGCTCTTCATGCTAATAATATGTGTATATGATACAGACCATTACCTAACTCGCTTGAGTTGTATTTGTCTTAGGTGCCATATTGCAAGTAACACCCTCTTGTGCAAGTGTGGTTAATGTGACATAATCAATACTCAAAATGCATTGATTAATAATTGGGGGCTCCATGTTCATAGCCCCCTTGTCACCATTGTAATAATAATAAATGATTAATTTGAGAAGTGTTTTTGACAATTTTATAACCAAATAGAAGCAGACAATAAAGGCAGGCACAGCATTGATTGTCCAACTTTTCTTTTTCTAAAGGTTAGTATTCCATATGTCACAGAAATTAAGTATTTTTCTGTAACCTTTCTATCTGCCCTACACCTTACTCACATGGTAATATAAATTATTATGAAGTTACAGCTACAGATACCTTTTCTTTGTAAGCCATTAAAATTACTTAAAACATGAACTTTTTCAAATTATAGAGTGATTTAAAATGTTTATAGGCTTGATTTAGGAAAAATTAATATAATGTTCAGTAAAACAATTATGTGTTATTTAACTTTGGCAGTGTAAAAAAAACTTTTTGTACCTCAAATTTGGAATTTCAGTGGATTTTGGACTGTTTTTCAAATGAACTTAAGATGGCAGAGTTGACAATGACCAGTGTGTCCTGTCTTGCCTGCTCTGCTTGTCACACACTGGTGGATATTTCTCCACGTTTGTTCCACTTTAATATAGAGCACACAGATGTTTCAGAACAAGACTTGACTTCTGACCTTGAGGCCATTAGGGTCGGGGTCCTCAGGGCCTGTGAAATTATCACAAGCTGAGCTAAAGTTTTTCTCCTTCACAGGAAGTAACTAGTAAGTAAGAAGTTAAAAAGGAGCTTTGTCAGAGAGACAAGATGGTCTCAGTAAGGGTCAGCTTCTGTAGTCTGCTGTCTCTGCAGGAGGCACATGCATGGGAGGAGGAATATAATATGACCACTGGCCCATCACCTATCTGTCAGACAGTAGCAGAGCTGAGAAGTCTATTTAATGTAATACACCTTGTTTAGGTCTGAAAATATTGATATTTATTATGTCCACTGCACATATTTGCCACTTTTTGTGAAACAACTAATTAAAGCATGTAATGTGGGAGTAAATATAGACAGTGCTCACTGAAGAAAGAGCTGTCTTGACCCAGTAAAATAGATTCCCATGAGCAAATAATAATGTACTTCGATAAAGTTTACTTTAAGTTTGACAAATTTGATCAATATATTTAAGTTCATTATGTTTCTCTTTTCAAATTTTTTTTTTGCAAGATAACATTGTAAAAGAAAAAACAAACACCGAGATATTAAACCTTTTCCCTAAAGCTAATATTCTTTTCTATCATCACTAATATTCTGAAGGGAAAAGTTATACTGTTAAAAATATTGTCTTAGAATATTTCAACATATGTGTAATATATGAAATTGTCATGTAACTTCAAAAGTTTTAGTATTATAAAATGAATTATGAAAAATATATAATTTTAAATTATGCTATAGTTTTTTCTCAGTATTATACTTTATATATTATATCTTAAACCTTAAGGTTTCAGAAGTTTAAAACAAAAATTTTTATGACTTATTAAATCTCGTTCTCTTTCTCTCCCAGAAACTAAGAGTCTTAATGTCATCATGTCTGTTTAGAAATCATTTTCTACTATTGCTTTTTAAGTTAATATTGTGCTTTAGGTCATGAATATGCTAAAAACTTATTTTACATATTGACTGTGACAAGTACAGTTTCAATAATAGATGGAATTGTGTATAGTGAGTGCTTATTGTTTGAATAGCAGGTACCGTTATGACCTTCGATGAAATATAGCTTGCCATTTATGAAATTAAAATTATATATAATTGTAGTTTGAATCCAATAGTGCGGCTAATGGATGTCTGAAGATAAATTACTTTTAAGTTCAGAGCGTAAAATTTTTGTAGAGTGTTCTTGTTTTTCTAATTGTTGTTTTTGGAAACTGAGAACATAATTTATGATGATATCCTGTCTTAATGTGTTGAATTTCTCATGAAGAATATACTGTAGTGAAAGATTTATTTAAAAAACAGTATTCATTTTGTGGTAGTAAATCTTAGAACTTGACCAGTTGTAGCCTCATGAAAACAGTGTACAGTTTGCTCCAGCAATGAGAAAACTGGTACCAGAAATGTGCCTTTAACTACTTGTGCTGTTATCATAAAGTAACAATTCAGATTTTCAATACTCTAAGCTTTTGGTGATCCTAGTAGAAATAAATGCTAATATGACATCTTACTTACATATTTCATTCTAACATAAGAAAATACTATCTAATGAACTGAAAATAATGGTATGAAAGAAACATGTTTGTTATCTTTTCTGTGTATTAAATTATTGCCAATATGTAAAAGTTACTCATTAAACATTCATTTATAAAGCCTTAAAATGTCTGCCTGAGAAATTGTATTTCATATGTAATAGGATTAGTAATTATGATTAGAATATATTTACCAAATTCATTTGGAAAGAGATGTACAAATAACGTAGCATACTCTTTCCATTTCCTGGTTGTTGGAATGAAGGCTCATTCTGTTTTCAGTTGCCATGTTAAGAAATTTTAGCTTTTGGTCATTTTCATCATCTTTTTGCAGCCTTTGAGGAAGTGATTCCATTGCTTCCCTTGTTGGCCATTTCAGAGATCTTGTTTCTGCAGGAGATTTTCTATTTGGCAAAATCAAGTAACCTTAAATTTTCCTTTCTTATTAGGAAATGAACTAGCTGTCCCTGTCATGCCTGTACTGGTCTCAGCTAATTTACTGACCATTTTTGCAGAGTTCAGTAAATCACTTTGCATTTAGATTTATTCACTTAACCAAAACATGAGGATTCATATTTTTATAAATATATCAAGCATTTGAGTCAATACATTTCAGTTGTTTGTTTGAATGCTCTCAGCTGGTATAAAACTAGAATCTTATTTTTCTTTCCTTTTCTATGCTATTAGTGGTATGTTCACAGCCACCATTAAAAACATCACTTAGAAATGTGTGAAAACAGCTCCTTTTGAAAGCATGTCTCTACCCACTTTTGATTTTGGTTTCTCCATGCTTGTCAGCACTTGATTGGCACCTCACTTGCATGTGAATTAAGGAATGAAGGGAACTCTATTTTCCTGCCATTGTTCCCTGCTGAGCTCCCTGGCCTCCAGGCAGCCTAAGCTGTCCTTGAGCAGCTGATAGAGGACTAGTTTTGGACATAGCTGTGTAAGGACACTCAACCTCAGTTTACTCTTAGAAGATCTTTTTAATTTGCTTGGTTTATGATTTAGATTTCCACTGAAGAGAAATAGGATAGAGCTAAAATTTTTAGCTTTTACCTTCAGTGGCATCTACTAAACTTAAAGAATTATCATTATATTTTGTCCACCATGAACAAGGTAAAGTAGATGTTGGTAGGAAGTCTGCTTAATGTGGTGACTGGGAATAGCAAAAATTTGGGTGGCTTGGAATTAAGAATTAAAAGGAACTAAAGATAAGATAGAGTGAACCAGAGAAAAATTGGGTTATTGTAGTATTAAGATAATCCAGACTGAAAACATTCTTACTAATTTACTTTGAAATCTAGCCACTTCAGGAAAAATAAGTTGACATTTGCGGTAAAACTACAAGATACATCTTAATTAGATCTGCTTTATAGTTGTCTTATATACCTAAGTCTTATTGTGTCCAAATTAAAAAAAAAGATTCAGAATGCACTCTAATATTGCCCCAAAATTTGTAAAAAAAAAACAAAAAAACAAAAAACAGATATTGTAACAGAAGTAGTTATAAATATTTGTATAGTTAGTTGGCCATTAAATGGAGTTTAGGCCCTAGCAGTAACACTTTTACTAATAAATTTATGGATTATTCCTACTTTCAACTTGATTTCAGAAATCTGTCTAATCAGCTCTTTCTCTCCTAACATTGTTACTATTTGTCTTCTGCAGTCTATATTCCTCTGTGTTGTTCTCAATTCTCAATTTGACTGAAAAGATTACTTCTGCAGCTCACTTTTCTAAGTATTGTGATCTCAATAAAAGTAAGTTTAAAGTGAATTATGTTTTCACAACATTATATCATAGCCTAGAATAATCACTGCATTTCATCACAGTTCAATATTACCCATGATTTAATAATTAACTTCATGTTTTAATCTTGTATTTTTAATAGACACCTTACATACAATTTTTCACCTACATGAGTGTGCATGTGTGTTCACAGGTGTTGGTGCTAATGCATGTTGAGACCAGGGATTGACTTCAGGCATCTTCCTGGATTGCTCTCCACCTTACTCAATGGGACAGGGTCCCTCACTTGAACCCAAAGCTTGCCAGTTCTGCTAGTTTAGTTAGACAGCTTGTTCTAAGATAGGATCTCATCTCCATCTTCCAAGCTCTGGGATTGCTGCCACAGCTGCCTGCCATTTACATGAGTGATGGGGATCTGAACTCAGGTACACACATTTATATGACAAGTGCCTTACCAACTGAGCCATTTCCCAGCCCCACAATTTACTTATCTTAACTGGTATAGTTACTTATTGAGTTTTGTTGAACTATATTTCATATGATAGCTCATTCATCCTTTAAGGTTTACAAATCAGTGGTTTTCAGCATATTCACAGAGTTTAACATCTAAATTTAGATAGTGCCCCTATGTTTGAGAACATGAGATATTACAACATGAGAAGTCATAAGTATTTGCCTCTGTTGTTTAGTTTTGTTAATGGAATTAATTTTTATACATTGTGTGAGCTAAGAGTACAGTTTAAATTTTTTTAGTATGGACATTTAGTTGTCTCACCACCATTCATTGAAAAACCTCTTCTTTGACTTATGTTATCATCCTTGTCTAAAGCAATTGGCCTGCCTCTGAACTCTGAATTCTCTTCCAGTGATGCATATGGCTTACCAGTACCTCTTTTCTGGACCACAATGAACTTCTACTAAATCATCAAATCAAGAAGTTGGTCTTCCAAGTGTGCTCTTTTTAAAGATTGCTTTGGCCCCTGAAGGACCTTTGCATTTTAGTATGAATTTTAGGATCAATATATTAACTTCTATTATGACAAAATATCTGATATTTTGATAGATTGATTAAATTTGTAGATCACTTTGAGGATTATTGCCATCCTGATAATGTCAAGTCTTCCTATCCATAACATTAGTTTTCTTTCCATTTATTAGGTTCTTTCAAAGTGTTTTTTAAAATTTTTCATTTGCGCATGTGTCTGTATGTATGGATGTGCCAGGGCTTCCTGCCACTACAAACAAGCACCAAATAAATGCTTGCTCTACATTTTGTGTCTGGCTTACATAGGTGGCTTGGGAGTTAAACCCCAGGCTATACAAGCAAGCACTTTTAACTACTGATGCATCTTCTCAGTCCTCAAAGTGTTTTTTTCTTAGCATGTTCCCATGTGTTTTGTTGTTTTTGTTGCTATTCTCAGTGATTTTTGTTTTTGTTTGTTGCATATACATGTGGGCATGTAAGCAAGTATGAATTAGATGTGTGTACCCTAAGCACTAGTGTTCACAGCTTGGAGGAGAATGTGATTCTTTAGGGTTATCTAGACTTAGAACTAAAGCAATTATAAATTCAGATAGTTTTACCTCTATCTGTAGCTGTTACATTCTCCTTGCCAAACCAAAATAATGAACAAGGAGCCACCTTTGGAAGGAAGAGTTTTATTTAAGCTTTATAATCTTGAGGTGAGGAAAACATGGCAGGAGTAGCAAGCTACCTTACATTCTCAAATACCAGCATGGAGGAATAAAAAGAATGAGCTGAGCTATGAACGCTCAATGAGCTTACTCTAATATGCCTCAAGGCGCCCCCAGGGACATAAGTCCTCCAAGGCTAAACTTCCCAAAGGCTTCACCAGCTGGGGATCAAGTATGCAATTTAATCACAAACACATGTGGGCATGAGGGTCATTTTCCATCCATACAATCACAATTTCCAACCTGCATAATTTTTTTTCGTTTTTAAAGGTTTTTTCCCCTGCCTAATTGCCCTGACAAGAGCCTCTAAGCACTGGATGAAATAAAGTGGAATGGATAGCTTTACCTTGGTTCTGATCTTGAGGGAATAGCAGCCAGTGTTTGCTTCACCATTAGACATGTTAGTTGTAATGATTTTCATGTTATTTCTCATAAGAACATAAAGGATCCTCATTTTATGTTTGCATCCTTCAACAATACTAATATCTTATTATCCACAAGGTTGCTGAAATGTAGACAACTTGGAGGTCTTTTTGAGAATTGCGATAGTTTGATCCAGGTTTCCGCCACAGATGTATGTCTTCTGAATGCTTGATCCCAAGCTGATGGCAATTTTGGAACCTTGTTGTTGGTGTGTTGTTGGGGGTGGGCTTATGGGTGGTATAGCCAGCTTCCACTCACCAGTGTTTGGCACACTTTCCTGCCACTATTTTCAGTGCTGTGGTGGAGGTGATATTCACCCTCTGCTCATGTTGTTGTTTTCCCTGCCATCTTGGAGTTCCCCCTCGAGTCTATAAGCCAGAATAAACCCATTTCTCCCATCAGCTGCTTTTTGTTGGGATTCTTTGTCACAGCAGTGAGAAAGCTGACTACAAGAAGAATGAAGAATGCAAGCTCTTCCCTTGGAAGAGGCCTTTTCACAAAGACAGCTCTCGGGCCATACTGCTATTCTACATTCATAAAACTGAGAGGTTGAAAATGACCTTTGTTCAGTAAAGATCATCAGGGCACTGAGCTCCCTGGAAGCATCCGCATAATGCTTGTTAAGAAGTGCATCAAATATGGATCACTACACAGGAAATGTTTCTTTTTATGTTTGTTTTATACAGTATCTCAATTAGAGATTTTGTACTTTGCTGCATATGAGCATGATTAACTATTATAAGCCTTTTATAAGTAATATATTAAAACACTTTAATTAAATGTTTGCTGCCCTTATAATGATCACGTATTGAAAACTCTCCCACAAATAATTTCCCTTCTATGTTGAAACCTGTGATTTGACTTCTAAAATTGAAAAAAGGCTTTTTGAAGAAAAAAAATACTCAAGCCATTTAGTTTCTGCTTTAGCATTTATGGCCCAATTATTATTAAATTACTTATATTAACTCAAAGGAGCCAGGTTAACATAGACCCATGTTAAAGTAAGGCTTAAGGAAACAAAGATGGAAACTACATTGGGGGGGGCGGTAAAGGTTTTTATACTCAAATTTAGAATGATTTTAGGAGCCAGTTAGTCCCAAAGGTTGGTGCAAAGAGTTTAGCAGGTGGGTTATTACTAGCTAAATATCTGGTTAGGTTTAGGTCTGAATGAGGAGATATAATCTGGTTAATAGGGATAAGAAATCCATGTAACTGAACAAACACAATACAGTAATTGGTTCTAAGAGTTCCTCTTTTTTTATTAGTGTACTTCACCTATGTCCTTATGGGGAAGAAGAGAGAAAATAGAATTGCGCGCTGGGGAAGGATTACTAAAATAAGTTTTAAGGCTGTATTCATTGGTTAGAAGATCAGACGTGGAATGCTTTCCTAAAAAAGGCTGTAAGAGCAGTGGACATGAGAACCAGGAGCACCAAGGGATGCTGAGCTTCACTTGTGTGGATGAGCTGACAATGGACTGTACTAGAATACTGTATTTGGAGTTCATTTCAGCACCAGGTTGTATCTGTGATACACTTACCAGGTTTCTATGGCAGTAATGGTGATGAGAAGCAAATGCTATCATTTTCTCCTCTTGCATGGCCAAGATGATTGTGTTACGGGTCTGAAACTCTTTGGGTTCAGAGTAACAAAATGCTTTCCTTCCTGGGCTATTTAATACTAATTTTTATAGTTAGAGAATGCTATCAGTGGTGTTAATGTAAGCTTTCGCATCTTAAATTTTTGTTTCCTTAGGTTTTCAAAAAAATAGTGAGTGCTGCAGACTGAATACAGGACATTGCACACTAAGCATGGCACTGCACCACTGAGCTCTGCCCCAGCTTCTCCACTTTTCTGTGGAATACATTTAGTCCACAATCAAGCCCCCTGAAACATGTACATTTGTAGAAATTGCTTCTAAATGTTGGGAAAGAATATTATGCTCTTAAGAAAAAATAATTTTTAAAGTTGCTATTTAAAATATTTGTTTACTTGAGCATACCCACTCTGTACACATTCTGCAGAAACATTATCTGTGCCCTCAATATGATTATTGTACAAACAGGAAATAAGCTAGGACAATATCCAAGAGTTCATTTATGTCCAACATAAAAAATAAATTTATTTTAGAGTTAAGTCCTTGGGGAAAAATATTTTTGTGAATGAAGTCATGGACTTTTTAAAAAAATATTTCAGAGAGACAAGGAGAGAGAGAGAGAGAGAGAGAGAGAGAGAGAGAGAGAGAGAGAGAGAGAGAGAGAGAGAGAATATGAAAGAATGGGTTGCCAGGACCTCTTGAAACTGCAAATAAACTCCAGATACATGTGCCCCTTTGTGCATCTGGCTTTATTTTGACACTGGTGAAAAAAATCCTGGACCAGAAGTCTTTGCAAACAAGTTCCTTTAACAGCTGAGCCAACTCCCCAACCTTGCTAGGCTTTTTTTTTAATTGTAAAAAGAAAAATGCACTGTTTTTACCTTTGTTTCCTAGAAAGTCAAGGCTATGTTTCCATTTCAGTAATTATTCACACTGCTCTTCTTCTGTTCAGTGTTCTCAATAAAATCATCTACTTGAAGTCACCTACGAATTTTTTTAAGTTGGTAAAGAATAAATTTTAAAAATCCATTATGTTTGATTCTCTCATATTGGCTAGACTGACAAGACATATAATAAGTATATACTCAAGAAGTAGCCGTTAATTCTAGTTTATATATAAATGATTTTTCACAACCATGTCTCAGATGGCCATAGGTTGAAAAAGAAGGAAGAGTGTAGGATGTGAATATATAAATCACAAGTCAGAACAAAAGTCATGGCCAAGAAAACCAAAATTAAAGATGGAAAAAGGAACATGGTTTATATCTTGGGTATATAGCATATACTACAGGTGACCCTCAAATTCTGATGGCTGGGGAGATCCATTCATATAATTGTTAATATATCAAGTTAAATAATAAGATATTAAAATATTTTATCAAGGGAAGTAGCCAAAACCAACTCCAAAGCCAATACTGTTATATTTTCTGTGATTGAGTTGAATGATATACTCTGGAAATTAGATTGTCTATTTAAATATTTATCAATTACTTAAGTTTCTGGTACTCTCATGAAATCACTATAAGATATCTGGCTTAAACCACAAATAAATACTTTTACAGTTTCACAGACTGGGAAGACCAAGATCAAGGTGCTATCAAAATATGGCTGCAATGCTGTCTCACCTTCATGCCTTCTAAAGACCCTCATCCCTTTGTTGGTGCTTCAGTCACAAGAAATCATCTGACACCTCCCATAGTAGAGGCTCTACTTTCTAATTCCTTCACAATGCATGTAGGATTTGGGCACAAAACAAACATAGAGTCCACAATATACAACTCCAGGCCCTCCATAATTCATGCCCTCATATACAAACTACATTCATTCCATCCTAGAAGCCTAAAAGATTTACCCTGCCCCAGAAGCACTCTAAAGCAAAAGTTCAAAGCCTTATATGAATGTCTTCAAAATCAGATGAGGATGACTCAAAGTATGATTCTTCCTGGTGTAAAAATGTTCTTTTGGCTGTGAATCATGAAAGCAAACTAGTTATTTGCATTTGAGTGCAAATAAAAATTGCTATCCATTATTTCTGTGTAAATTTTATAAATGAGTTCAATGGGGAAAAGGCATTCACATTTCTAACATGATTATTATATTATGCCTAAATATTTATAAACTTTTATATTTTCTCACATCTTTGATTTTGGCATTATGTTCATTTGATAAAGAGGCACTGGAATAAAGATAAAATACATTCAACTTTCTCCAATAAAAGCTCCCAATCTTCACTTCTTTCCAGTTAAAGTTTCAGGGATGGTTTGTAATTATAAATGTTAATTTTCTAATAGTATATTATGACAGAGAAAACTTATCAATTTACAAATGATGTCTTATATTAATAAAATGATGAAGTTCACTGGCTCATTTATTGCCTTTGTTATATTTTTGTTTACCTAGGAAAAGAATTCTGACTTGTAACAGCATTAATTGTATAGGCACAATTTCTACCTCTGTAGCAGGTTCATTCTCCTATTTTCCGTTTTGCTTCTATAACATTTTAGTGCATTTTTTCAAATATTAAAAATATTTAAATTTATATTTGTGCTATAAACATTATAATCAGTATATGTCTTCAGCATACTCTAAAGTTTTAACATTTTGTAATATTTGCAGACTCTCTAAGATCTTACAGTAGATCCTCACAACAGATGTCATCAGACCTGATTGCTTTGTTGATCCTCTTTCAGTCTCATGGAAACCTGTCATTTCTGCCATTCTAGAATCCATACAGTCTGTCAGGCAGCCATGAGGTCTTAAGACATGACTGGGTCAGACACAACTCTAAGCAGTTCAGATCAGTAGTTTTCAATTAGAACTAGAATTTGTAATATAGATCACAAAACAATAGCAGCATCTGTATGCTCATCAGGAACTTCACTGGTGCTCGACTGATGTGGACTCCGAATTGAGCATTGCCCTGAGCAGTTTGCTCATTGTATGACCTTTGACCCTCCTTAGAGTTCTATAGCCTAAGTATTGTTCTTAACCTTTCTATTTTGCAATATAGGAATTGAACCCCAGAGCTACACGTGCAAGGCAAGTACCCTACCACTGTACTGTATCCTCCTTGGTCATCCTTTTTCTTTTTAATTTTGAGATAGAGTCTTTATCTATTCTTAACCAGTGAACATTGATTTCTATATCTCAGCTGTCGTAACTAGTGCTACAATAAACCTGACAGCACAGATAATCTATTAACAGGATATTTTCATTACACTCAATAGTTAGAGAGCTGGACCAAATGGAATTCTGTTTTTCGTTTGTTCAAGTATACTGTTTTTCATAATGGATATATTAATTTACAATTCCACTAATGGTGTGCAAGGGTCCCATTTTATTCACAGCCAAGAGCACTTGTTATCTTTAGTGTTTTTTGACATTTCAGTCCTTATAGAAAATGTCTTTACAGAAGTGAGGTGGTTTTTCATTTAATCTCTTTTATAGGGGGTACTGTGGATGGCATACAACCTGGAGCCTCATGCATTCTGTAAAAGCACTCTACAACTAAGCTATATATCTCCATTTCCCTCTCCCCCTGTCATTTAGAGAGTGTCAATAATTTGATGGTATTGGTATTGAACTCACTGTAACCGAGGTAGGTCTTGAACTTCAGATCCTCCTACCTCAGTCTCCTGAGTGGCTGGGATCATAGCTCTACCTGATCTGGTTCATTGTAGCTTTTGTTTGAGCTTCCATGGTAATTAGGCTTGTTGAACTTTTTTTTTCACTTACCTTTTAGCCATTTGAGAATGTCTTCTTTTGTAAAATTTCTTTGCTGTTGACTACTTTTATATTAGGTTATTTATTTTATTTATTTGGGGGGAGGGAATTATTTGAATTATTGATATATTCTTGCAGGATGTATGACCTTGTTAGGTGGACTGCTTATAGAAGTGTTTTTCCATTCTAGTGATTGTCTCTTCACTCTGGTGATTGTTGCCTTTACTGTAAAGAAAATTTTTGTTGGATAGAATATAATAATATCATTTATATAATCCCACTTGCTTGTTTTTGCTTTTGTTTCATGGGCTTTTGGCATCTTGCCCCAAAATAATCTTCTCCTATTCTGATGTTCTAAGTAATCTTTTTCATGCTCCCCCAACCTGCATGTGGTGTGTGGTTTTACAGTTCCATGCCTTTCCAGTGGATTTTTCAACAAGTGGAGAGATAGGGTCTGGTTGCATTTCTTTTTGAGTGTATATCCTTTTTTTCTTGCATGAAATGCAAGAAATGATTCTTCTCCTGCTGTGTTTTCTTAGATCCTTTTGGAAATTCAGCTTTCCATGGATATGTTGGTTTGCATCTACAATCTCCATCTTTCCAATTTGTCTCTATGTCTGTTCCTATGCCAGTGTCATGATGTTTCAAGTATTAAAGGGTTGCAGTATGTTTTCAGGTTAGGTGGTATAAGACCTACTACTTTGTTTGGTTATTGGCCATTGAAGTTGATTTTTTTTTTTAGTTCTACACAAATATTAGGATTGTGGGTTTTTTTTTTCTAGTTCTGTGAAGAACAGCACTGTTATTTTGATAAGCAGTTGCACTGGATCTGTAGACTGCTTTGGGTAGCATAGATATTTATCAGTATTGATTCTCTCAATCCATGAACAAGCTGTTTCCATTATTTGTATTATCTCCAATTGCATCAGAGCTTTATAGTTTTCATTGTGTAGATATTTTACTTTCTTTGATCAATTATTCCTAGGGTTTTTAACTTTTCTTTGTCAATTTTTATGTCTGTATTTTGATCATAGTTCCCTTGCCTCCCTCTGCCCTTTCCATACCCCTTTTTTCTTCCCTATTTCTTTCTCCAACTAATCCTTCTACATTTTATATTTTTTAATATTTTATTTATTCATTTGCAAGCAGACAGGAGAGAGAGAGAGAGAGAGAGGAGAGAGAGAGAAGAGGATGATAATGGGCCTGCCAGATACTCCTGCCATCACAAACGAACTCCAGAGACACGTGCCACTTTGAGCATCAGGCTTTATGTGGGTACCGAGAAATAAAACCTAGGCCATCAGGCTTTTTAAGCAAGTTCTTTTAACTACTGAGGCATCTGTCCAACCACTATATTTTAATTAATTATGAATTTTATTGTATGAACTTATTGGGTATTGGTCATGTCCACCAGGTTATACTTTTATATCATCTCTTCCCCTGCCCCAATCACTGAGAGCACTCCCACTGTGGGGTCATGAACACATCAATTAGTCTGGGGATTTGGGGGGCAGGGATTATTTGGTAGAGTCTTCAGTTTTTTATGTATCAGGATACTGCTTTCTTCCCTGTGGCACTTATAATCTTTCTGTTCCCTAGTTCAAAATGTTTCCTGAACCTTGGAGGGTGTGTTATAAGAGTACTTTAGTGGTGAGCACTCTGCAGTCTTAGGATCTCAGCTTTTTTTCAAGCATTTTATTGTCCTCAGTGTCTGTCACCATCTCCCTGGAGCTGGTTGTCAGGCTAACAGTGATAGCATCACTCATGTTTAGATTGCCACTTCCTCTGTAATGTCTCTTGGGCCCCTGGCAATGACAGAGGAGGGTCGTCTGGTGCTAGGTGTCAACTCTCTTTTCTTGTCATATTGATGAATCTAGGTTCTCCTTGTTTTTCACTATCATCTATATTTAAAAAAAAAAACAGATTCTCCAACCAAAAGTGAAAGCATCATGGATTAAAGGGGATAAGACTGGTTATTTAAGAAACTTTTTGGTTGAGATAGCCTCTCTTCTTAGCCAAAGATCAGTGGGAGCAATTTTTGGTTCTCAGAACCAGGTATGAATTCTCTCCCACTGAGTGGGCTTCATATCCAATCATAAAGCTGTTGATTGCCCGTATATGCTGTGTGCCACTATTGCACAGGTGTGTACATCTTGTCTGGCTGGTTTATTTTGTAGCTTGCAGGATCCTCTGCTTGTTCACACTGTTGATGGTCTTTACTCCCAGTAGTTTACATACTACTTTTCAACACCTTGAGGACTAGCCAGCAGGGAGTTAGCTTGCCTTTAGCTTCCACAGTGGTCTTTTGATGTCCTGTGTTGTATCTTTACCATTTGGCTCTGGTGGGTAACCACATGCTTTGATAATGGCCCAAACAGTTTTGGGGACCTCATGAGTCTCCCCGACTAACAGCTCAAGCAAGGTGTGGGGGGGTTAACCCACTTCAGGTACTGGGATTTACCAGCCAGTTCCCATTGTTTTAGGATTAAACTCTACCCTCTACAGGGCCATTATGCTCTGGTGATTATTAATGGCTATATCTTTTAGTTTGCTATCAGAGAGTAATGTTTCTATGGTACTGGATCATGCTGTCATTGATTTTGTGTATTCCCCCATCCTTCCTTCCTGCTAACCCCCGTAGACCCTTCAATCCCTTGTATGTTGTCTCCTTATTTGTCTTGTCTAGTAATCTCTCCTTTCTTCCCTTTTATTATACTGTATTACATTTCATTGTAAAATTTGTAACTCTTATGAATAGGATTTCTTTCTTAATTTCTTTTTCAGCCAATTTGTTATTGTTGTATAAAAATGTGACTTCTTTGTTAAGGTTTGAGTGTGAAATGTTCTCCTCAGGTCCATGTATGTGTTTGAATACTTGGTTCCCAGCTAACAACACTATTTTTGAAAGTAGTGGAACCTTTGAGAATGGGGCCTAGCTGGCAGAAGTTGGTCAATAAAAACAGGCCTTATGGGTTATTGGCCTACCTTGTTTGGTTTGTTCCCAATCTACTGAGTTGTGAGAAGACTCCACTCATACTCTCCCTGCCATGACTTCATTCTGCTATGCCTTCTGCCATAATGAGCAACTGAATCTCCTGAAACTCTGAGCTAAAATAAACCTATTCCTCCCTTAGTTGCTTTGATCAAGCACTTTGTCACAGCAATGTGGAAAATAATATACATGCATTTTGTATGTATACTTTGTACCCTGGAAACATACTGGATTTTTTATGCAATCTAACAGGATTTTTTGGTAGTGTCTTTAGTTTTTATGTATAAAATTATTTCATTTGCAAAAAAGTAATGATTTTACTTAATATTTTTTGTTTTCTGATTGCTCCAACTGAGCTTCTGGTAGTATGTTGAATAAAATGGTGAGTGTTATACGTACTTGTCTTGCTCCAGATCTTGGAGAAGTGTTGTTAGATTTACCATCTTCAGTATGATTTGGCTGTGAGTTGGTCATATGTTGGTTTTTATTATGCTTTGTTATTTCTGTAACCTAATTTGTTGAAAGTTTTAAATGTGGGGCTTGAGACATAGCTCAGTGGTAGAGTACTTGCTTACCACACATAAAGCCATGGGTTCAATTCTTAGTCACTATCTTATCCTTGAATTAGAGTTTTTATCATAAAATGATTTTGAATTTTATTCAGTGTTTTGTGTATCTCTTAGATGAACATATTATTTATTAATTTGTGTTTTTTTAACCACCTTTGAATCCCTGGGTTGAATCATCTTTGATCCTGGTGCATAATCATTTTGATATGTTGGTGGATTTGGTATGCTGTTATTTTCTTTAGAACTTTGTCTACTTTCATCATGAATATTGGTCTGTGCTTTTTTTCTGTGTGTTTTTGGTTGCTTTTGGTATCAAGATAATTTTGGCTTCATAGAATAAGTTTGGCAGAATTCCTCATTTTGATTTTTCTGGAATAATTTGAGAAGAATTGGTGTTAGTTTTGCATAATTCAGCAGTGAGGCCATCAGGTTCTAGACTTTTCTTTGATGACAGAACTTTAGTTATTGCTTTGGTTTTGCTACTCATTATTGGTCAGTTTGATTGCCAATTTCCTCTTGATACAACCTTAGGACATTGAATGTTTCCAAGAATTTATCAGTTACTTTAGAGTTTTCCAATTTCTTAGTAAATAATTTTAAAAACAATTATTTGCAGGTGGTGGGGAGAATGGGCATGCCAAGGCATCTTGCAACTGCAGACAATTCCAAACACACATGCCACTTTGTGCATCCAGCTCTACATGGCTACTGGAGAAGTCAAACCTAGACTTTTAGACTTTGTATGCAAGCACCTTAATCTCTGAGCAATTTCCCTAGCCCTCCATAGTAATTTCTTAGTCTTTTGTATTCCTGTTGAATAAATTGCAATGTGTACTTTTTTCATCTGATTTTATTCATTAGAATCTTCTCTCTCCTTTAGTCTAGCTAAATGTTTATCAGTTTGTCTTCCCCCGGCTAGAGAGATTGCAAAGTCTAAGGACCTTGGTTCAGTTCCCCAGTATCCACATAACGCTAGATGCACAAAGAAGCTCATGCAGCTGGAGTTTGTTTACAGTGGCTGGAGCCCCTGGCATACCCATCCTCTGTCTCTCTTCTTTTTAGCTCTCTCTGCTTTCAAATAAATAAACAAAATATTTTCAAAATATTCTTTCTAAAATTTTTTCGTTTTATTGACCTTTTTATTGCCTTTCAATTTTGTTTTTATTTATTTCTGCTATTGTTTTTGTATTGCTTCATCTCCAGTTTGGGTTTGATTGTTACTTTTCTATCTATAGTGACTTTTATTTTTAAAATAAAATATTTTTCAAGATTTAATTCACATTTTTCCACTGAGTTTTAGGATAATTTATTTTTAATATCTGTTTACTATGCTTATATGTATGTGGTTTTCAAGCAAGGCTTTCAATCCTAATCTATCATTGTTTACGCAAATAAAGGAGAAAGTAGGTTAGGAATAGTTAAAGTAACAGGTGTTACCCAAATTATTCCTATTTAAAATTGAATGCATTTTAACAAGGGAATTTAGTGAAAGCAGTAAAATAAAAGTGCAGTGACCCAGAAAGCAGATATATATAACTAAGCCCTTGAAGATCTCTTCATTGTAGCTAATTCTTTCCTAGCTATATACAGATATCTTTTAATACAAACTAAGTAGACTTGATCTTTCAACTCTCTGTGGAACCTTTTTTTCTGTCACTGTTTGCTACTTCATATTACCCATATCTGTAACTCAACAGCCATGTAACATATCACCTGCAAATTCCCAGTTATTGTTCTAAGTGCTTTACAAATATTAACTCATGTAATACTTATAAATAACTATTTTACCCTTTCATATGAGGAAACACAGACAAAAAATATTAAGTGGTTTACTTAAGATCATACAACTAATAAATGATGGAGCCAGAATTAAACCCCGGCTTTCCAGCTCAAACCCTATGTTTATAGCCATTATGTTCTATGATCACTCAAAAGGAACCACCAAGTTGGGCTGTAATAAACCTGGCCATTAAACATTGTATAGCAAGGCATGCTCAACCTCAGTTTAACCCCTAAGATAGATCTGATGAGCCTTGTTTTAAAGGTTAGGGACTCTGAAAGGTTGAAGAACATGGGAAAGTTGTTCAAAGGGTCAAAACCATGATTAAAATCCAAGTCAGTTCAGTCTTAATCAATGAATTTAGCCACAGCTCACAATTCCTTCTAATGTTTTTGTTTTAATTTCATAAAGTTTTCAGTAAGGTAAGCTACTTCCTATCCATTTGAGGAAATTTGCCATTATGCTTATGAAGAATAAAATTTATCAACACATTTAATATATCTGCCATTGACTTTTAAAATTGAAATATTCTTTTAAAAGCAAGAAGCATACATATTTTGCAGATTTATATCAGGAAAAAAAGAATTTTGCTTGTTGGCTCTTATTACAGGATCAATACATATCAAATATCAGATGACGATACTCTAAAATGGGCT
This sequence comes from Zapus hudsonius, assembly GCA_004024765.1. Classification (NCBI taxonomy): domain Eukaryota; kingdom Metazoa; phylum Chordata; class Mammalia; order Rodentia; family Dipodidae; genus Zapus; species Zapus hudsonius. The sequence goes on along the minus strand of PVHP010007396.1, from coordinate 30,687 downwards.
TCTTTATTTTTCACTATATAGCAGATAAAATATAGTGACTTAAATATTGTAATATACAATGAAACTGTACTTAATCCTTTGTATTTCACTTGTTGTAAATTGGAGTCTACACTTCACTATGATATCCAGACTCCTCAAAACTCTTAAAATTGAAATTAAAATGGAAAATGGAACATTTGAACCACTGTAATTAACCTACTACTTCATTCCTTTTATTTATAAGTACTTTATATACTATTTAATGCTTCAAAGGCTATAAAAGATTATATTGCTTTCATTTTTAATATGTATACATTCATATAAAAAATTAAAGTTTTCCTGATGCTTTAAGTCTAAGCAAAGACTACCAAATATTAGAATGACATAATCAGCTGTGCCTTGAGTCCAGTGAAACTTCCAAGTCTTATTAGTGCAGAAAACACTAGAAAAACAAAATATTGCTTTGCTTATCGTTCATGGTCTGATACATTTTCTATTTACTAAATAAGCTGGTGTTTTAAGATGTCTGTGCAAAGAAAACATGAAGGTAGGAATGGAACTTTTCAGAAGAAGGGGGTCAGCAGGAGTGGAGAAGATAAGCGAAGGTACCAAAGGGTGTGGATATAATCACAGGACTTGCATGTATGTGTGAAAGTGTCTAAAGTGTGTCTTTTTAAAAAAACTTTCTTTTTTACTTGGGAATGTGTATATTATAGTTACTGGCATTTAACTCTTATTTACCATATTGTTTTGATTCTTTTATCTTATGAAAAGTTTTTTAATGAAATTTTTAATAAGAAACCGTTTAGAACAAAATTAAGACTATTTGGGGGGATTTTTCTACTCAAATATTCCCTGGAAAAACAATGGAGCATTTTTGAGATAACTTTTTAAATGATAGAGCTTTGTGCATTAAATTTATATACTAACTATCCCCTAAAGTTACTGTTAATTCCAATCAGAATTAAAGTGATTTTTGAAAATATAGACATTAACTTTCAGAGAAAAACTGTTCTTCTAACAATCAATAATTTAATCACTACAGAGAAAATCCCTAGTAATTGGGTGAGTTTCTGAGAAAATAACTGTAGTTTTACATCTTTACTTATTTTTCCTATGACATTTTGTTGTTGTTCAAGAATTACCTGAGATAGTATGTGGATTTTTTAGAATCATACTTCCTGTTCCTCAATACAAATATACTTAAAACCTAAACTTTCAAAATGTCAGCAAAATTCAGCTGTGCCAAGACTGTTTAAGTAATCATAATTTTATTTACAGTATTTAAAGTAGTGCTGAGTGCTTTCCCCAGGATGTTTTCTTCCTCTTTGTTGCACTCCAGATCCCAGGAAAACTGTATCTTGCTACTAACAAATAACCCATTTTAAGAATTCGCAGGAAATGCGAAATAGTCATTAGTATATATTCACTGTCTGAAGCTGAGATAACTGAGGGTTTTTTTAGACCCCCATTGATCCATTGCGCATGTTCCCTCCCTAGGTTTCAGGACTGCTTCTATTTGCATAAGGCCCTGGGCAAGGTTCTTTCTTGCATTGATTGGCCTGTCCGAGGCAGCCTGATCTGTTCTTGCATTGATCACTTTGTCTTTTCTTGGAAGTCAGTGTTATACTGAGTTCATCTCACACATTCTAGGAAGAAGGTAAAACTTTGCTGCAGATGTCTCCACCGCACTCAGATGGTCTTTTGAGTAGAGGGCCTTTTGTGAGAATAAATAGTGTTTTCTTCCAGTCCTAATTTGGATGTTTCTGCGGTTTGAATACACTGTAGACTATATGATATTTGAAAAAAAGATATGTTCAAGAAAATTGCCAGAGTTTGTGCCACTTATTTTATGCTATTTTTATTTTTCAGCATATTTTGATTCCTACTTGAAACCATTTCCCTAAACCTAGATGTAAACTGAAATTTACTGGTATTTGCAGTATGTTACCACTTGTCTTGTTTTCAGGTTATGCACATTGCCGTGTGTGTTCAGGGAAAGAAGATATTATATTTGTTTCCCTGTTCAAAAAAAATGGTGATCTAAAATGATATTCATCATGGTTATAAGGTTAATTTGAATATTATAAACCTATCAAATGTAGAATTGATAATAAATCTATCTATCAATTATGGGTGGAATGTTTCATATCATAATGGAATGGATACCTAAGTCTTCAACCAAATCGATAAATAAATGAGCAGGAAATGTTATAAAACTCATCACTCCTTTATTGGTTAGTATTTAATCAATAATTGTCTACACACTTAAGAAAATGTATATTACTTTAAGAAAATGTCCACTCAATTTATTTAGTGAGGAAGTGGTGAGACAAATGTAAGATACTATGAATATCCAGGGGGATATCCTGCTCTAGACCAGCATTCTGGTTCATCAGACCTTGTGTGAGGGTATATGGTTACTTAGGGAAACATTCAGAGATGTGTCGTGGATAACTTGAACTGGTTTGCTGTTGGTGGTTAAACTCTGCTACTGTAGTGCTTTAATGGTTTTCAGAAACATGTTTCATAACATTTACTGTAACAGGATAATTTTGGGTGTGCCTTTTTTTAAAACAGGTTACTATTTTGAATATTGTTTAAAAATAGAAAAAAATTAACAGAAAAATATGGCATTGTTTAATAATTTGTATTACTGACATCACTCAGTATATTATAGACCTTGATAATTCTACATTAATCCTTGTTGTCTAAATTCTAATGATAAAATATTAGAGATGGAATTTCTTCATTTAAGTGCCAGAAGCTCAGTCTTTAAACTCAGAACTTATTAAATGCTATTAAATAAGCATAATAATCCTATCTAATTGCTTGATAATGTCATTTGCTGTCTTACGGTGTCCTGTAAAACATACAGCATTAAAGAGATATATACATGATATATTATTTAGTCAATGGCTATAGAAAGAATCATTACTCATGTAAATGACATGTTAAAAAATATAAGTTTCTTTTGAAAAATTTAATTTGTGGATGATTAAAGGTTAACTATGATGCCAAAAAATCATAATCATTTTGTTGTATACATGTTATAAAATATGAAAAGTATTCATAAAATGGTGATGTAATTATCTACTGATGATTTTCTATAGTGTGGCATTTTGAGGAAAAACATTTGTAAAAATGCCAATGTAAAGGCATATAAAAGTATTAAAATAGAAAATCACTTTTTATGTACTTAAAATACTCTCCAAAATAGAATCCAATTTGTGGAAATACAGTTATTGCAATGCCACTTTTTTTCAATCCATCTCAACTTGCTGCAAGTATAGGTCTCTGAAATTAAATAGTCAAGTGTTCATTTTGACCAACTAAAATAAAATGTGCATCATCTTGCATGATTTACTTGTCTTGGGTGATTAATTTTGCATATGAGTATGTTTCTTAAGCTTCTTCTAGATATAAAGAAATCTCATGTTGGAAGAGAGCTTTTACCTCACAAGTCAAGAGAGTCTATATATGTCATAGCAACTCGTGATCCAACAAGTGAATTCTGATGCTGACAGTGCTATTCCTTAACTATATGAAAGAACTGCCCTGTGCCCACATAGATCAACTGTATGGTACTATAGGAAAGCCACTGCAAATCTCTGACACTGAACAGCAATCCCAAATCTAAGGGACCAGTAACAACTACAGAAAGTTGTGAATGTGCACTTGAACAGAAAAAAATCACTGTGTTGCTTAGCCCTGCATTGGTATCACTTACTCACTTTCTTATATGGACATAAATTGGAGAAATATGATTTAACATTTTATGGAAAAGTAATTTCTGGCCTCTTTGTAATTATCCGAATGTAGTATGATGCATTCACTTTTTATTCCTGATCATGTAATAGGGCTTTGGACTTGTCCATGCCCCCATGCAGGGGTTTGGAGTTGGAGTCTGAATTCTGTTCATTATGTTCACTTTCACTGTAGAGTGTTCCTGGGGATGCTCTGGGGCTTTGCTGTCAACTACCAGAAGTTAAAAATGGAGAAATAGTCACGAGGAAAACTTAGTCAGTGAAATCTATTGCTTTTCCTAATATGAAGAAGCAAGGAATTGACAAAAAGCTTTGAGTATTGGATTCTCAAAAATAGAATTTTTTTATTCTACAAGGAATGATTTCATTCCTGTTATTATTTTCCAAAGGCAAATAATTATATATTTAGATTGATGGTTTGTAGACCTTACCTTGTTTCTGGCATGGCATATTTGAGTCAGAAAATTTCTCATAACACCATAGTACTTTGTGGTAAAAATCATTAATCATGGACTGTTTTAAAATTCATCTCTTCATAAAAATCTGAAGTTCTGTGTTTCAATAAAATGTGGTGTTTGTGAGTTTCTTGCCATTCTATATATTCTTACATCTCTCTTAAAACTTGGTTTTTAATTGTAACTCATTTCAACAATGTATGTAAAAGTTCCAAATTTTATTATCAAAACTCAAATTAAAACTTTCAGTTTAAAATTATGTTTTCCTTTATGTCAAAATATTTTTTCTGAGAAACAGATAAACTGAAAAGTAACAAGGGCAGGGATGACAGGAGAGCACTGGGGGAGCAGGATGAAAAAGAACTAAGTCTGATGGCATTTAGATAGATGGATAGATAGATAGATAGATAGATAGATAGATAGATAGATAGATAGATAGATAGATAGATAGATGACAGATGGATCATAATGCAACCCATTATTTTGCATGCTCTCTTAAAATTTTAAAAAGCAAACAATACAAAAAAATTATATAATTTCAGGAAAACATATTTTACTATTTTTCTTAGTCTTCCTTGTTCCCTGCCTCAAGATAATATAATTGGGTTAATAAGCAAATTTTAACCCTATTGGTAAATATGAGTATCTCTAAATGATGTTTGAAGTCTACATCTAAAGAACATTGAGAGACGAAGATTTGCTTTATATCCTGTTTTTCCTTTCCAACTTTTAACAACATGGAACCATTTGTAAAAATATTGTATATTATCATTCTGAAGAAAGCTATTGGTATTGTCTACTAGTTAGATGTTTGGATGAATGCACATATGTTAAGGAAGTATCTTTTTTGATGTTGTCTATCTGTTGTATTATTTTGTTGCTAAGAATTTCATCAGAATCCTCCAATTGGTAGCCATTTAGAGCACACATTGGAATAACTTAATACTTGGGGATTTTTATGGAGGCTTTAGGAAGTTAGCTAAAAGCTTGTATCTTAAAAGCCATCTTTTCTTTGGTGTCTATGTCCATATATTTTCAAATTCTCTTCTATAGCAAAGATGTAAATCAAGTATAGTCATGCCCATTCATGTAGATAGTAAAGCATGTGCATTATAAACTTACATTTCTTTATCCTTTGAGGGATGACAAAAGTTCTGAATCCCTGTTTCTATGCCTCTGTCGAAGAATCAGCCTCACAATCTTCATACCCTTCACCCTATTATCTCTATCCCACAGCAGGCTTGTCTGTCTCTTGTCCTACAACACGACAATCCTGGCTGTATTTTGTTCTGTAACCCTTAAACCAGTACATGCAGAAATAGTCTAGGGTAAATCAAAAATTCTTCATTTTTATCTCTAAAACTGGAAGATTTTCTAAATGATTTCAGCCCTTAGAACTGTCTGTCTTTTTCTTGGGTATTTATTTTGAGAATTTCATATGGGCAGCTTCTGAGGCGGTATTAGAAATTTCACATCACTTTGTTTCTACATTAGTAGCAATAACTAGCCAGTCTACAGTTGAATTAAAAATAAAAATTGTAAGTATCCATGAATATTAAAATTTATGAAAGACATAAGGGAATGTCCTATGTATAATGTTTTAGCCTGTTGAGTTATTGTGGCAATCTCTTGTTTTAAACAATGCTCCAGACCTAGAAGTGGATCCCGAATTTAGCCTTTTGCTACCACCTGTCTAGGTAGGTGGCTGTTAATTACTGGTATGAGAGATTTTATGAGAAGTATCATAGTTTTAATACATCAGTGTATGTACTAATACAGTAACACAAATGCCAAGATTCCCTCTTCTGTTTTATTTTTTATTTTGCAGACGGGCTTGTTGTTATTGTTCTTTGATCACCTGAGATTTTATCATCTTACTGAAGTTCAACATAAATACCCATTAGGCATTTTAGAACATGCTTATAAATTTAAATTTCAGCTTTGGTTTCAACCAGGATTCATTATAAGGCTTAAATTCCTGTGTACTGTTAAATGTTATTATGAGCATTCTCTCTGTGTCTTACAAAGAGGCTCATTTGCCCCTTCCTCATCTTACAGTTAGAGCAACCTCAATGTACCTAGGAGTCCTTTCATAAAAGCAGAATTGTTTCTTACTTTTAAAATGCAAAATTATTGGTGCATGCATTATTATTTTATGTGCAGAAGTAATTCACAAGTGAATTCCTCCACAGTGCATATTTTAAATAGCAATGAACCTTCTTTTGTCTTGAATTTTTTATGCAAATAAAATTAAGCAATAGTTTTTTTCTATTAATTTGTTTTTCATGAGGAATTTCGTTCAGATATATACACCCAGTTCTCCTGGCTGGTTTTTTGTTTGTTTCTCATATTTTCATTTGTATGGACGTTTTCCTTTTTGTTTTATTTCCCTGTTTGCCTCTCTTTCTTCAGTCTTTCACAAATAAATTGTGTTGATAGTCAGAGATGTGGCCGAGAGAGTGAAAAGCTGACTTGATCTTTTTGTCACATGTCACTCAATAAATTTTTGTTCTTTATAATTTAAATTTTAAGCTTTTCCATATGTTAAATCCATCTGAAAAATATATCACAACTTATATTTTATTTAAAAATATGTCAGCTGTATATTGTATCATTTTATTGGTAAGGTAAATATTTTACTTTTTTGTATTTGACATTCAGAACCCAATATTCAGTAAAAGTTACAGCATTTCAAAACCAGCTTCTGTTATAGTCTAACTGCACTAGTCTCCTTTTATCAGCAGGCAGAGAAAAATGTTTAAACCCCCTGTACAGACTTAATTGCAGTTAGGGATGGGCTGGAGACCTCAGAGTCCCCTCTGCCCATTCCACTTCAGCCATTCAGGCCTTGCTGCCTGGATTGTGTATTCAGCAGTTCCTATTAAACGTCTTCAGTGAGTGATTCTGCTGGGCTTGCTGACACCCCCTTCGTGCTTGGCCTGTTGTTCTGGGTGGAATTTTTTCTGAGCCGCCTGGAACATGAAAGACATCTTGGCCAAGTCAGTCTGTGCACAATGTGTGCATGTGTGCGTGCACACGCGCTCATCCTCACACATGTACATCCGCACTCATACTTGCACATATCCGGCGAAATCAGTATTAACTGGTTGACTTTGTGGAATGCCTCTGTGTACATGTAAAATATAAATTATTACTAATATTGCATTTATAATTTATTATATCATAGTTTTCATCATTCAGTTTAGTTAACAGGAGCAACTTTCCTCTAGCTGCTTTTGTCCGTAGTTACTGACACTAGGGGGCACTGCTTATCCTCAGTTGCATCTCTCTCCAGCAAATGAGTAAAAATATTCAGCTGATTTCGTTGCTCTTACTGTAATTAACAATTGAATTTAGGGAACTGTAGGCTGTGTGAGTCATTGTTATTTTGATTTTATTTTTGATATATGTGATATATAGTGCTAGCAAAAAAAAAAGTGGAGCTATTGATTCTTACAAATAAATACTGTACCTAGTGTCCCAACGTTTCCCTGTAGGAAATGTCATTCCTGGCCAAAGCAGAAGGACAAGTTTGCCCAGAGATGAGGTTTAGATCCCTTGCCAGCTGTGCCTCTAGCTATCAAGTGTGATGAGCAGCTCTAGAAAGGAAGCAAGAGAAAGGTTTCAGGAGTTCATGTAATTCCTACAGACAAAGGTCAAAGGAAAGACATGGCAAAGGTCTACATGATGAGTACAGCTTCCAAAGGTTTGCACTTTGGGCTGTTAAAGTTTAGTGTTCCTGTGTGTAATTGTGAGCATGGACTTAGTGCCTGGGGCACTGACTAGGGGCCTTTACAAACTATTGTAAGCACTGTTGAATCCTTGGTTTCAGTCAATCACTGAAATAAATAGATGCTCTGTCATTTATAACTGTATATATAAACTAGAGCTGTGGCTTCTAGATAAAAAAAATAAGTGAAAACATAACATGTTCAGTTGTTAATATAGTACAAAATCCTTATAAAAATAAAGATTTGTTTTACTCAGTTTTTAGAATCTCACTGGCTACAGCTTAAGTATTTGTATTTCAACCTAAGGTAACACCTGTTATTCCTAAGGACGTTAATAGCATTGTTGTGTTTCATCTAATATATGCTATTAAATCAAACCTCCTCTCTCCACTCTCACTTCCTCCAAGTGTGGAAAGCCATAAGGGGCCTCTTTAGAATATAGAAATGATGTTATCCTGCTCTCCTGACTCTATCCATGATGGGACTGGGAAATCTCCTCTCCTCCCCAGCCATGCCTCATCTGTATAAGAAATGCAGTTCATTTATCCTTTTTATAAGCAAAGATACTGATTTTCATATAAACATTTAGAGTAAGCCTTTCTTGTAGATTTCAAAGGTTCTTTTTGGAATATGCTGATATTCTGACCAAAGAAAGAAAAGATCCATTAAATGAGTACCAAGAAATTATTTTTAAAACTTCATGGATAAATGCACATACACATTATTTTTGGTTGATTTTTTTCAGTTCTAATCTTCCAAAATGATATCTTGAAGTGTGTATTTAAAAACTTATATTTTAAAATGTATTATATGTGACTTTATGTAAAATTTATGTAAAAACATTAACAAACAATTTGGTGAGAAAAGCTATCTGCGTTTTTTTATACAGTATTTTTTTTCTTGTACTGATTTTCTATATAGTACCATAAAAGCATTAACCAATTCAGGTTCATCTCTGGTCTTTAGTAATAGATCTGTCACTTACTAAGGACAAGCACCACCTAGTCAGTCCTTATCAGCTCCTTAACAAAATCAGTATGGGACAGTTTTTGTTATATTCAACATTTTATAATTTGAAATGTTATCTTCCTGATACTAACTATCTATAAGCAATCATTTACCAGCCCATTTATAATAGATTTTTTCTCCTCCTAGCAGGATGTTGCTTTTGGCTATAAAAAGCTAATTTCAGAGCCTGATATACTTGCATTAATTTTCAAGACATTGGCTGAGTGTAGAACACCAAGGAATAACATGAGCATCATGCCACCACATGTAGCTAATCCTTTATTACCTCAGCTGAAGAAGCAGTATTAATGTGAAGGCTGCAGAATGTCTATGGAAGACGTTCAAGCTGACAGAATGGGTCTCAGAGATGGCTTCCTAAGAGTCCTGAATGAGGGCCATAGAATATAGAGGGGAAAAAAACAATCATAACACTGTATTGGGTATATGATTCTGTTCTTATAGTCCTAGACATCTTTGGAATTTTTAATGAAAAGAATAAATTACTATCTTGAATAACAGACCACATCCTCTAACCAAACATCTTTGCTTCAGAATGGGAAAGCTCGTTGTGTTATCTTTTTTAGAGCCATAAGTGTTCTCTTAAAAACATATGACTGAGATGTTCATCAGCTGGGATGTTTGCTGTAATTCACCAATAAATTTGAATAATTTGACATAATTTCTGACAAAGATGAATGTTTCCACATTCATTTCCATAGTAAGGAGTGTCTGCATGAAGAAACCAGTTTGACTGACTTGACCTGCCAAATTGATCAGAAAAAAGAACAAAAGCAACAGGCATTCAGTTCGCAGAATTAAAGTGGCTCATGTGTATAAACCACCTTGGTGGCCTGTCAACCCAGAACTTGTATAAAAGTAAGTCTCTGTGGGACCCGCAGCATTACAAGGACGCAAAGCACCATATTCATATCCCCAAGGCATGAATGGCACATGAACTTTTTGATGGGACACTGGGGTGGAGTGAAAAAGAGATCTCATCCGTTGTAGAACTTGACATTTGACCCTGGTGTTCCTCCTTGTCACTGCTACAGGTGACAGTTAAATCACTTCCACATAATTCAAAAAGCAATGGAATAATTTCTCGTGTCCCTGACAACCTTTCATTTTTATCTTCTATGTGATGTTGCAGGTGAAACGGTGTCATTATTAATATTTAAACAGGTTTCAGTAAGTCGTGATAGTAACTTTTAAACTTTTATATGAAAGACCCTAGGAGTCATAATTACATTGTATTTATAACTATTAGAATGTAAATATTAAAGCAATAGGATGTAACCCACCCACTCCCAGACTGAATAAATAGTGGCATCAATGTCAAATTACCTCCTAGAAATTTTATTCAATTACTGGAAATTTCGGCAATGAGTTTATTGTCATTTTGCTTCAGGAGGAAAGGGACTAACAGAGCATAGTGTGTGCTAATGGTTGTGTGGGAAGAGACAGACTTAGGGAAGCTTTGCTTTGCCTGACAACTCAGTGACAGAAAGTAGTATGGTAGATTTCATCATGACACCCACAGGAAGGAGCGGCAGGTTGAGTTCTCATTAAAGTGAGTAAGGAATCAGAGCCATGGAAACTCTAGATTTGTTCTTCTTTCCTGTGCATCATCTTTTGCAGTATCTCCTTTTTCTCTAATTTATCATATTCCTGGGTACAATGAACCTTCCCCTCAGAGTCAGTCACTTTTACTGTTTTCTTCTTTTAACACCCTCTTCTCTTCAGACATGGTGATGTTTGTTGATGTATAATCACCATTATACACATACACACACACACACACACACACAGTTTCTGTGTCTCTCTTGTTCACCAATTTCTGCACCATGACTATATAACTTTTAATCTCATTACATAAAATCCATGTGTAATCTTTCTTGTATATTGCCTTTAATATTAACACTCCGTAAAACAGTGTAAGAATTCCAGCGTGCACAGCTGTCAATCTGTCACCTTTCATGCACTACTTCAAAATTCTGAAAATGTAAATGAAGTAATTAACCTGATATAAAACAGTGACAGATAATTGACTTTCTAAATTAGTGAACTACTGACTCTTTATTATATCTTTGCCATTTTATAGGATTTCATATCGGCTAAATTGGCTACTTAACAAAAGGTGTGATATAACAAAATCTTGCCTCCTACCATAATTCATACAGATGCTTATTAAACATCCTGTGCTGCACAGTCCAAATGCTATATTTATTTTAGATTCTTGCTTTTTGAATTTTTTCATACTCGTGAAGCTGAGGCAAAATTTAATAACAGTTGGAAGGACTGTAAATCATGGACTCAACTAGTGGAATGGTCCCTAAAGATGTGCTAAGGAATGGACACATGAAAGAGAATGGAATTTTTAAAAATAGCCTAGAGAATAATTCTCCTTCACCCACATGTCACCCTTTCTTAGTATAAGTTTTTCAGTGCACTCAGGCATCAGAGCTGTCCTCAGATGTCTAAATGATGGGTTTCAGGCTTCTTCTCTTCCTGTAAGTGATCTGAAGCCTATTCCAGTGTTTTCCATTAGGATGAATATTGAGAGAGCACAGTGTGCAGTGGCTGTTGTTTATGGTTCACTAATATATGAACAGAATTGCTCCTTTAGCCCATGTAGTACATGTGCATGTTCTCTGTATGAAGAGTTTGAAGCCTTATACACACAGTAAATAGCTACTTTTAATACAATACCATTTCTCCCACTCAACTTTCATATGGGTTATGTAGTAAGTAAAGTACCTGATGGTCTTGTCTCAAAATATGTTTTATTTCAAACCTTTTTTTCTACAGAATTTCATTATTATTTCAGGAATATGAGGTGTACTTTTGTAAGAAAAATGTCTCTGATATATGTCAGAGTTTCATTTAAACATCTCAGCAAAAGGAATTGTTTTACACTTGTTGGTCAATGTAGTACACATTTAAATGGCCTTATGAGGAATTAGTTGAATAGAGGTTTGTTCCATAAATAGCATTTGCTTGGATATTTAAGCAGGAACAGAAGTTACAGGTATTTAGCATAAGTTTCTAGGTAGAAGAGCCATCTGGAGATCCTTCTTCAAATATTTTCAAACAGTGCAGGAAGCCTGTAACTTACATGTATTATAATGCTGTCATTTTCCCATTTAGAAATAGGTGTCAACCTGTCCCAATGTATGGCAACTGTAATAACCCAAAAATTGATTAGCACATCCTGGTTTAATTCAGGTAATTTCAATTTAGCTGGTCAAGAGCCCCTTCTCCCCAATATATGCAGATCACATAAATGGCACTTTTTCATCTCCTGAATCTGAGCCCAAAGTAATATGATAAATGAGATGCTCCTGAATTTCCAGAGGTAAAACTCAAAAACATTTGAGAGCATGGAGCAGCAGTTCTGTTTTGGGAAGGGATCAAAATCTTAGATGTCTTTAGTCCACAAATTGATGTGGTACAGCTTTGTCTTATTCCTGCTATAAGGAATAAGGCTGGAATATGAAAAGCTAACTAATGTCTCAGTTGAAAGACTTGGACCATGTTCACATTTTTTTCCCTAATACCATGATAGAGATAGAGCTTTTTTTAATATTTTATTTATTCATTTCCAAGCAGAGAGAGAGAGAGAGAGAGAGAGAGAGAGAGAGAGAGAGAGAGAGAGAGAGAGAGAGAATGCATCAGGGCCACCACCTTGTGGGTCTGGCTTATGTGGGTCCTGAGGAATTGAACCCAGGGCCTTAGGCACTGGAGGCAAGTGCCTTAACCGCTGAGCCTTTTCTCCAGCCCGAGATAGAGCTTTTTGATGGGAGGGATGAAATGCTTGAATTTTGTATAATTTCTTTTTTAATATAATCATTGTGTTTATTGTTTTTAAGAATTATTATTAGACTGACATAAATGTGTTTAATATGTTGAGTTACTGAGCTGGACATATTATATTTAGGGTTGAGTAGAGTTGGCCATAATAGCATAATTCCTAAAGCCATTTTTCCATAGTCTAGTGGAGTATATTGTTCAAAACATGCTGCTTATCACCAACAAAAGCATCATGTTGAGACTCTTAAAAAGATCTTAATCATATACAAAGAGGCATATAATTAGAATATTTAATAGAGAACAGATAAATAATGCTGAGGTTTGAGCTCTCACTATGATTAGATTCTTTTTCATAATATTTTTGTTGGAATAAAATTGTATATATTAACAAGCAATATGCTTAGTATAATAAGTTAGTTAGAGAAAACCATCAAAACAGATGACATACCCTTTTATGCATTAGATAGTCTCTCCCCCCCCATGGCTGTTACATTCTTTCTGCCACCTCTTCCGCAAATTTCCCTGACTCATGGTTTGTGAGTTTTAATTTTGCATAATTATTTGGTTTTTAAGAGTCTCTGAATTTGTGTTTTGGACAATTTTGGGCACCCTTGGTGCCTATCTCTGTTGTCCTTCCCTAGGATCTCTGCCTTGCTGTAGAATAGTTCTTTTGCTTTTCATCCCACTTCCTTAGAGGTTGCTTTAGGGCTTGGAACACCTGTTACTTTCTTTGAAGTTCAATTTATTTTATATTTATGTGCATACAGGTTTGAAATCACAAGTTTACCTTAACTTACCTTATTTGACAAACATTTCATTTGAAATCCCCAGTTAAATTATAGAATACATTTTGGAATGTGTGGTATTGATTTATTTTTGCTTTTAGCAATCAATGTTTCATGTTCTTTTATCTTTATATTTTTCTCGTTATAATCTTAGGAAATAATTCAAAATGTAATGGGACTGTAAGTTGTCAGGCTGGGAGAAACTAAAGTCCAAGAGAAATCTATTTGAATTGTTTGATCTTAGTGAGGTAATATGACCTTGAATACACAAATAAGAGAGTATTAGGTACACAGAAAAGACAGTTTACATCCGAATGGACAGAAGCTGAATGCTGTAATTTCCGTTAAGCCTGTGGTTGATTTTTCTATGCACTCAGCCACACAAACCTTCTGTCAGTGCTCACTTGCCCCAGCACTTCTGAGTGCTCCTAGCAGGTAGTCCTCAGTCATCTGTCCCCATCAGGAATTGCCCCTGCCACTTTGTTTCCATATACAAACACAAAATAAATATGTGAGAGAGTAAGGACCAAGGGACTATCTTGGACCTACGTCTCACCTTGACACATTTCTTTTCCCATCCTTGTGTCTTCTTTCCCATCCTCACCTGTTAGGGTTAAGGACTCTCCTTTGTAAACAGCCTGCATTACTAAATCTGAGTCTGTTTGCAGGAGGGTCTAACCTATAAAGCAAACTTTTTCTAAATGCTTCCAACCAGATAGCGCTCTAGCTCCCTAAGCATCCCTTCCCTGATCTATTCCATTTCTGACAATAGCACCTACATTCGAAGAGCAACTTGAGCACCTATTGGCTGGAAAATATGGTCCTGCTCTCAGAAAGCCATTTTAACAGGAGGGACAGTAAACCAGTGATTACCAGTATATACATATTTCAGAGAATAAAACATAGGACAGAATATATAAATATGATATAAAGATATGTAATTTGAAATAATAAGATGTAGCTTTGGAACTTACTCTGAACATAGAGAAGGTGTTTAACTTTCCCTGCCATCAATTTCCTTAACAACAAAATAGGAGCATAATCAATCAAGCCTACTCAAACAATGTTTGATGTTCAGGGGATGGGGAGACAGTGGTATATAAGAACCTAGAATACTCATGGCATACAGAATGTGTCTGTGCAGAACACTTCCTTCCTAAGTTGTAAATTCTTCTAAGGCCAGAATCCATCTATTACTTAGAACAGGTTATAAGTGAGACTATGGTTTTCTCTCTTCTTGCTATATAACTGAATCTGTAGTTCTTAAAGCACATTTAAAACAGTGTAGGTATTTAGAACCTGATTTTCATAAATATATTATCTTATAGATAGTAATTTTATAAACTTAGAGAAAAGTTAAAGTCCACCAAACATCTGTGTGAAAATTCAAGGCAAAGATTTGTAAGGGAAATTTGCTCAATAACAATTATCAAATGTATTTTTAAGCAGAAAATCCCATTTATTTATCTTCCTTTCCCTAAGAACAATAGAATGTAAAGCTCTAAACCTTAAAGATAGTGACTCAGCCCTGGTGAATGTAGATTCTTGCACTTCCTGAATCTATAGGAAATTTTTGGCCACAGGTTTTCACATCATTCAGTGATTGATGATCTTTGATATTTATAGAGCTAACGTATCCCTAATTATATATCCAATTTTTTATAGAACATACCAATTAATAAAAACTCAAAACTGATTTTAACAGGGCATTGTGAATATGTAGTGATTTGTGTCAGAAGCATTTCTTTTTATATTTATAAAGTTTTAGTAAATTTACATATTTTTCCATCCAAAACTATGTCACCATTAAAAAGTCTCCATTGCTAAGCCTGCTTCAGATTTGGGGTTTGACAATGCTTAGTTCTTGCTTTCATACTTTATGATATGTTCTCTTCAGATGTTTTGAATTCTGTGTTTTATATCATGTCTACTGTGGTCTGTCATATTATAATCAAACCTATTAATCAAATTAATCACCATGATGATTACTTATACCGTTTACTTGATATTGACACCTTTTTTTCATTACAATTTCCTTGGCTCTGATATAATAGATCCTAGTTGTTTTCTTGATTAGTAAAGTTACACTTTTCAGCAATTGCCTTTTCCTCCCACGTGTATTTTTGTAAAGCCCTGCTCTTCCCTCCCAGGTTGTCGTTCACTTAATGTTTGTTTTTCCTTCTTCTTTTCCTTTAAACCCACCTCACATTTGCGTTTTTGTAGTTGAGGAAGCCTGGATGTGGCAGTATGGTTTAGGCAGGAAAGGAAAGGGAAGTTATTGCTGCTCTCTCCTGGCTGCTGCAAGAATAAATCATAACCTGCCATTCTGTAACTGGTGGCTGGAGACTTATCTTCATAAATGCATGTGACCCAAGAAGTTTCAGTTTACATGCCCTATCCCTTGGTGTTCTTGCCTGTGGAGAGCTTTTTCCTTCCTGAAATTAGAGCACAGTTGTAAGAATTGAAGCTAGGAGTTCAAAGCACAGGAAAAGAGAATGTTGTTTTATCCTGTTGCTACAGTGCAGATCCAGCTGGCCATGCTTGCCTAACCAGGGTGTGAGAAGGCTTGTCTATCTGTGAAGGCCTTTGCACAGCACTAAGCCTTGCTCTTATGTTTAAATTTAGAGACTGTTTAAAATGTCTTGTATGTTTTCCTATATGGTTATTTTTATAGTGATGACTACATAGGTATATACTTAAATTGATGAGTATTCAACAGAAGAATACTTAATGATGATATCCTCCCATTTGGCAGTGACATTTAGTATCTGTATTAGCCAATACTGTTCTGTGCACATGGGAATGTATGGTCATCCAATTTATAATAAATTATTTCTTTTAAAATGTGTTAGCAAGTACAACATTGAACCCCACATCAGAGGCTTGAAGAGGCGGACATGGAGATGGGTAGAGTAATTTCAGTGTGCTTCAAAATCTCTTCCTTCTCAGCATGATTTTTGATATCACTGAACAGTATATTGATACCATAGCTCCAAGAAAGAATGCATTTTAAAAGTTAGAACTGAGTGTCAGAGAACTAGTAATTACTAGCTGACATGTAGATTTCTTACATGCTTTATCTTCTCTCTGCTTCAGCAACCTTAAGAAGGGACTACTACTCTCATTCAGACTTGGGAGCTTTTACAATTATTAATTCAATCTAAACAATAAAATATAAGAACATCTAATTTCATGTTTTTTGCTTTTAACTATAATGTTATACTGCCTTCCTCTGGACATATTTTATATCTCAGTGCTTATCTTTTTAAAGATATAACTGTACTTCTGTGTTGAAGTGGTAAAGGGATTTTCTTTCCCTAGTTTAGCACTGCTAAGTCATGACTCCATACTCCATTGCCACCTGCATTCGTTTTGAAAGGGCTCTGTGGGGGAAGGAAAGTAGAGCTGTCTTTATTTTTAGGGGCATGGTGCTGTAGCTGGTCTAGTCTACTGATAATAGGACCTTAAGGAAACATACTAATCAGTTCTTTTTTTTTAATCTTTGAGCCATGTAGTTATGGAAGAATTGCTCTACATAATTAAAGGAACCACCAGTCCTTCATTGATTTTCCTTTATGGATCTATGACTTTGAAAAATACTATTTGTCATTAAATGCATTTATAAGCTCAGCCTCTGTTAACTTCTTCCAAGTGAATGAGGAGAGTGCACCAGTCCATATAATGTGGAATAGTGCACACTGTGTGTTTTCATGATTGCCTCTTGTAATCTCACACTGTATACCAACCAGGTCCTTTGCTAATTGCTTTTCCTTTTGCTTCATTTAATATTCAAAATAACCCCACAATTGAAGTACATTTATCATCTTCACTGACATTTTGCAGGATAAGAATGAAGCATAGAAAAAGTCAAAATAATTTATTTGAAGTATCACACCCAGAAGTCACCAAGCAGGGATTTGAACCCAGGGAATATGACTCCATCGTCCTTAAATTTGATTTATCATCACTGCTTGTGTAATAACTTTTAATTTTAAAAAATAAATGCAGATTAGAAGTGTGAACTGTGAGAGCTAAATGCCATTCTAGTCTAAATTTCCTATTAGGTGGTTTAGTCTTCACATTTAATGTAATGAAGTGCATACATCTCATTATCATCCCTGAAGGTGCTAGTGCCTGGGATGACAGGACTACTTTTAGTGTTGGAGCAAAGATGCTGTTTGTTCTGTGAATAGTGTGCTATGGGATAGGCTGTTCCCAAAGAAAGAAGAACGAGGAGTTGCTTCTGACATAACAAAAAAGACTGCCAAATCCAGTGCTGGCTGATTAGTATCTGGGTACAGGTCACACTTGTAACCAAAGGGTCTGGTAGCACAGGACAGAGTGCCTTATGAAAGGGACTATCCAAGGAGAAGTGTCAATGATAGGAGAGGGTCAAAGCACATACAGTCTGTACTCATGTTGCAACCCTGTGTGCAGTTATAATCTGCATAATGAAGGGTGAAAGGTACCATCTTTAATAGTCTTCAAACCTTTGAACAACTTCATCTGAATTCTTAGCCAAAGGAGCTCTAGAGGGAGTACATACATACATACATACCTCAAACCACAGCTGAGCTATTAACTGGAGTGATGATTCATTCATACTCATACAGTAGTAATGATCTTGGGTTTATAAATGGGTAGTCATGCCAGGTCCTAATCTGAAGGAACCACGTGTGCTTTGGTTTTCTTTCAGAATATTTTTTCTTGTGCAGGAAATTCACATGCTGTAACCTCACATACATGTGTGTAACACATGTCATCATTTAAAATAAGGTAATGCCTTTTTCTTTTGGAAAACTAAAACATTCCTCTCATATGTAAAACCTTATTCTGAATACAGATATAAGATATGGGCCTGAGCCGGGCATGGTGGGCACACACCTTTAATCCCAGCACTGAGGAGGCAGAGGTGGGAGGATTGCCAAGAGTTCAAGACCACTCTGAGACTACATAGTGAATTCCAGGTCAGCCTGGACTAGACCGAGACCCTACCTCGAAAAACCAAAAAAAAAAAAAAATAGATATGGGCCTGTACACCTATGTACACACCCTAAACCCATCCCATACTGTCCACTATAAGGAAGTACTCTGGACTTTAAAATTTAAGAAAATTGTTTTGAGTGCAACAAATAGGGGAAATAAAGTTGCTACTTCTTTTAGATTAGGGTGAAGCCAACATAATTCAGAGCTCTGTTTTTGTTTACATTTGAAGTATTTTATTGGATTGGATTCATATTTTCCAAAATGTAAGACCCCCAAACTAGGGTTATACCAAAAGCTTTACCATGGAATATTCAGAAGACACCAACTTCTCCCTGCCTTTAAGTAGAGGCATCATTCTGCCTTAATTTAAACTACATTAATTTTTAAAACATCAAAAGCATTTGTGTTTTCTGGACAGTAGATCATGGTAGCGTTAGGGAAGAAATTAAATCTGGGGAAAACTACAATGATTTAGAAGTATAAAAAGGAAAGTAAACATTTAGGATCACATGAAGCCATTAGATTTGGCCAGGGATTCATAAAGACAATAGCAGGCACATTATTTAAGGGCCTTGAGGAAGACACAGTGAAGGAAGCTAGGTGGGCAGGAAAAGACCCCTTGATTCCTTGAGGGAGACACAGCAGCCTGGCTGCACCGGAAATGCAGAGGTGGGTGCTAATGACGCAGCCATACAGGACCTTTTCTGGCCTCCTCTTCTGACCTTGCCAGATACGCTGCTGCTCTAATCACCCACCAGTTCTGCTGCAGTTACCTAAGAATTTTAAGTCTTATCCTGGAGAAATAGAAATAATAAGTGGACAACCCATCAAAAATAGGAATAATGTGTGCCTGCAGACAGATGGCCTATGTTTTTGAGCTGTTCAATGTATTTGATATTTATTGCACTGGCTAAACTTTTGTCAAACTAGGAACATGCAAAAGAGTGAAGGATCAAGCAAATTAATTTACATTTAACCTAAAGGGGAAGACTTATAAATAGATAAGTAAGTAGAATAAAAAGATAAAAATATCAGGTGATAAGATCAAGTATTTTGTATTCCAGCAGTTTAATTATTTTAAATTATATATATTTACATATACATTTCTCTTTAGAACATAGGGTCTCACTCAAGTCCAGTCTGACCCAGAAATCACTCTTCAGCTCCATGCTTGCCTGGAACTCACAGAGATCCTCCTACCTCAGCCTCCAGAGTTCTAGGACTAAAGGCATGTGCAATCACTCCTCTCCGATTATTATTTTTTTAAAAGTGTGCTTGAGTATTATGTTTTGCTCTTAACTGCTTTCTTGACATGCTGTCTTTTATAATGCTCACTGCTGTTCTGGACTTGGGTCATTTTTATTAAATACTGCTAATAGCTAATCAAATATTTATTGAATATAAGACTTATAAGAAAAAGATTCATGCAACACAGATGAAACAGCATATATACCCATAGTCAAGCCACCATTGTCTCACTTGGCATCTTTGTGACCCATGTTGCACTTCTTAGCCTGTCTGAGACTCAGTTTCCTCATCTGTAGTAGGAAAAGTAAAGCATGTTCGGTATATACTTCAGTATTGCTTGAGAATAAAATTGGAAATTATTTATTATAAATTTTTGCTATAAAATTTGTTGACTATTTTTTAAATATAGAAAAATATTATGCATGAATAAATATTGGCTGTAACTTTACTATCTGTAGCTTATTAAACCATGGAAATTTAGGATGTTGATATCAATTTTTATGCATGCTATTGGACTCTTGGTACTATACTATTTTAAATAAAAATGAAATATCCTTTCTTTTTGAAATATTGCATATAGATATTAAATTGATCTTTAGTGTCGTAGCCTAAGAGATCAATTAGTTGGTACTCCATATTTCATTTGAGATTACACATGATCATAGGACCTTGATATTTTTAGAGACTTGACTCCTTTGATATCTCAAGAGAGATAGTATACTCTCCAGAAAAATATGCATGCACATATGGACAGAATTTTGCAAGGAATTTCAAAGTGTTTATATCAAAGGATTCTAATTAAATGACACTATTTCAATATTAGATTGACATGTAGAAGGACTGTAGTTACATATCTTCTTACTTTTCAAGTATTTTTTAGTTTTTTTCCTCTAGGTAGGGTCTCACTTTAGCAGAGGCTGACCTGGAACATATTTTGTAGCTCTAGGCTGGCTTCAAACTCTAAGTGATCCTCCTACCTCAGACTCTCAAGTACTGGTCTCCACTTTTCAGATTTCTAAAGTTTCCAAGCTATTTTTTATTATAAACAATATTATAAATTTGTTTTCCTGACCATCTTTGTTCTACTTATTCCTTGCTTTTTTAAAATTATTTTTTGGCAATCTCATTCATGTGTATATTGTGTTTTGATCATATTCACTACCCTAACCTATTATTCTTTATGTTTTCATATTCCACTAAGGTCTGTTTATTAAGCATTCCTAATTCAATCTGCCCTGCTATTCCTACTCTCCTGTGTTTTTCATCAGTGCTCATTCATAGTTGAAAGCAGTAAAGGGGGGGCTCTACACCAGGCTACCAAATGAAGTAGTGCCTTTGGGTGATATGGTGGTTTGATTCAGGTGTCTCCATAAACTTAGGTGTTGTGAATGCTTGATCCCCAGCTGATAGCAGTATTGGAACTTTGTTGAAAGTGTGTTGCTTGGGGCAGGCTTATGGGTGTTACAGCCAGCTTCCCCTTGCTAGTGTTTGGCATACTCGCCTGTTGCTGTTGTCTACCTGCTACTGGTCATGGCCAGCCTCTACTCATGCCATTGTTCTCTTCTGCCATCATGGAGTTTCCCCTCAAGTCTATTAGTCATAATAAATTCTTTACAGCTGCTTTTGTTTGGGTTCTTTCTGCCAGCTAACTGCAATAGTCAAATTGGTACTGAGACATGTGGTTGTTGCTACTAGAAGCCTAATTTTGTGGCTTTGGTCATTTGGGACTGATTTGCAGGAGGAATGTGAAAGGATTTGAAGACATGGCTTTAGAGACACCTTGCAGTGCTTTAAGTACAGCTTGATGGATTCTGGTCAGAGTTGGAAAGAAGAACTATGGACTGTGAAGTTTGATTACGAGGGTGAGAAAGAATTTTGTTGGGACTATTCTAGCAGGCTGTGTGAGAGGACTATCTGCCTGAATCCTGAGAACTGGTGCAGGGTTACTTTGTATATAATTGGACTGGTGTGAGCAGATGGACATGGCACAGAAAGAAATGACACCTTTGGGCTGAAACTGCTGCCTGCTCAGCTGCAATTATTTGAGAGATGACAAACATTGAGATTGAGCCAGGTGATCTGCACTGGGACAGCAGGAATAACTGAACTCTTGAAGGTAAGGTGCCTGAATTCTGAAGGAGTGTTCTGCTCTTCAAAGTTGGCTTTATTCCCTCCTGGATTAATAAATTGTTAGTCCACCTGGTACTATGGAGCATAACAAATGCAAGAAAGTGAGGAACATTGGATATGCATCAAGGTTTTGTTTTCTGGAAATGCCCATGGACACTGTGAAGCAGGCTTGTTGAATTACCTGCATGGAGACCTGATGGAGCCATGATGTTGAACCGTGGGTTGTACTGGAGACCAATGGAGATGCTAGGACTCTGGGATGACTGCCAAAAAGAACTGCCAGCACCAGATGAAGTTTTCTCCGACTGTGATCAGCCAAGCTGCAGGGGCAAAGGTGCAGCTTCAGAAACTCCTCATTAGTTAGATTTATCAGAATTGGAGACTTGTCACTGGTTAAAGATGTCAGAGTTAGAGCTGCAGCATTTGATGTTTGCCCTGTTTTTTTTTTTTTAATCCTGTATTGGTTAAATATTTCTTTGCTAAGTCCTATGCCATCTT
This sequence comes from Zapus hudsonius, assembly GCA_004024765.1. Classification (NCBI taxonomy): domain Eukaryota; kingdom Metazoa; phylum Chordata; class Mammalia; order Rodentia; family Dipodidae; genus Zapus; species Zapus hudsonius. The sequence continues at coordinate 8,290 of PVHP010007396.1, read as the reverse complement.
TTGCAGTGTGAGTATTCTGTGCAGTTAATGTTGTTGGTGTGTATGGGTTTTTTTTTTGGGGGGGGTGTATTACAGCTCAGTTAAAAAAAACTTGGAATAAGGGAATGTTTGAATGTCTTTGGGATTCATAAAATTTATGGGGACTATTAAAGTTGGACTGAATGCATTGCATTTTACATCATGTATGGTTAACTGCTTATGGGGCCAGAGGCAGAGTGTTGTAGTTGATTCAGGTATCCCCAGTAAACTTGTGTCCTGAATGCTTGATCTCCAGCTGATTGCAATTTTGGAATTGGAACTTGTTGAAGGTGTATTGTTAAGGGTGGGATGATGGGTGTTATAGCCAGCTTTCCCTTGCCAGCTTTTGGAGCACTCTCCTGTTGCTGTTTTCAACCTGCTGTTGGCCAGGAGGTGATGTCCATCCTCTGTTCATGCCATCATTTTCCCTGTCTCCATGGAGTTTCCCCTCAAGTCTTTAAGCCAAAATATAGCCTTTCCTCCACAAGCTGCTTTGGTGAGATTCTTTCTGCCAGCGACAAGAAAGCTAACCGCAACAGGTCAAAAATGAAGTTCCAACATTACTAAATTTTGTCTCAACAATCCTGAAAAAAGTAATTATTATAAAAAAATAGACAAGATATCGTTTTAATTCACAACAGTAAAATATTTGAAATTCTTTGGTACTGAATTTATTTGTAAATTTCTCTTTTAAGATCTCTGGGAATTTAGCCATTTCCTTCTTCTAATATGAAATTAATTTTTAAACTCCAAAGCTCTATAACAGTGTTTTGGTTTATCATGTTGAATTATAATGTCATTTAGTATGATGTAAAGAAAAGTTGCATATTGAGTTCATTGTGTAAAATGTCAAATGAACAAAGATTTGTTTTCTGTTTGCCCATCCTACAACTGTGTCCTTCCTGTTTGTAGAATTTTTGTCCCCAAATGTTTAGCACTTTTTTGTAACTACTTAGCCTATTCATTACTTATATTTTATTGTGTTTCACAAATAAATCTCAATTCAGTGTCTTCAGATACTATCTCAAATAAATCTGCATATGTTAACAACCACAATAAAACCCAGCGCAAATATTTTAAAATACATGCATATTCTTAGAATTCCAGAGTAGTAGTTAGTATTTTGTAATTTTATCAACTGCTTTAGCTCTCTAAATGTGTTACTATTTAGGAAACAAGAATAAGGACATCAGATTTTTCAGTTAGTAGGATGGATTCACTATTGTTGAAATTTTTTATTGTGATCTGTTATTTCCTTTACATAGTTGTACCAATAAGGATCCAATGAGAAAATATTTATTTACTTTTGAGTTTTTAAGGAAGGGTCTCACACTAGCCCAGGGTGGCCTGGAACTCACTACATTCTTCCAACCTCTGCCCCCCAAGTGCTGGGGTTAAAGACACATACCCTGGTCCCTAAGAAAATATTTTAAAAAATAAAATATAGAAGTTAGCATACTAGTTATTTGATCTTTCATTAATGTTACTTACACCTTTAAAGATATTGGTATTGTAGGGTTAAATTTTTTCCATATTTTTGTCAATAATTAGATACATTGCATAAGCATGTGTTATGATGGTACCCCCATTTCCCTTCTCTCTGTCCCCAACCCACTGGATGCCATCCTCAGTGGCTTGCTTGAGTAGTCCATGGGATAGGGCATTATGGATTGTATGAGAGGTAGCCAGTTCTATTTTTTTTTATTGTGTGTTGTTTGCAGGGTTCATTTTGCATTAATGTTACGATGTCACTAAGCAGTGTTGGTTTTAAGATTTCAACATTATATAAGCAGAAAACATAGCCACACAAAAATAAGATTTCAGGTCAACAATGTTGCTGGGGCAACGTGAGCAGTGAATCAGGTCAGGTAGTGTTTATTGAGAGAAGTTATGCATATAAAATGTTAAGGAAGCTAAAGGGAGGAAGCGAAGGAAGGAAAGAATGAAGGAGGAAGAAATTTCTTAATCCAGAATACCAACAGACATCATTTGGTATCCATGGAACGGCCTGTATGAACGTCTACCACTATTCACAGTTCTCCTCTTTTATAATGGAAAAATAATAGAAATTAATAGCAAAAGGTAGATAATTGCTCTTTGCTTCAGTATAAAAATTTATAGTGTGAAAAAACATTTAATGCAAAGAAGTAGAAAAGGCATCATGATAAAATGTTTATTATTTCTTGTTTTATCTAATCTTTTATTAAGCTTTATTTCATTTTAATATACCAAATTAGGATCACTAGATTCATAGATTAAAATTTCTTTGCTTCTCTGTTGTACAATTTTTTTTTATTTTTTAGTATCTTTACATGGTAGACTACTGATGGATTTGTTCAGTTTCATCAACCCAGCAACTATTTTTAGAAGTCATTCAGTTTTATAAATACAATGTTAAATAGAAAGAATGAGAAATACAATAGTTTACCTCCTGAAAATAATATATTAGAAATCAGAATAAGAATTATAGGGCTATGATGAAGAGGAGTTAAAGCAAGATAGCTTTCTTCACTTTCGTACTTGTGCTGGAAGTGATAGAAGTTAGTCCTTAGTGGCTCAGAGTGAGCTCCAGTTGCTGCCTTTCCTACAGCACTGGAATAGGAAGTGGCGGAAGAAATTTGTAAAAGAAACCCTCAGGGATTCTCCCATGATCCTTTAATCCTTGAATTGTCAAACCACCTGGAAAATAATAGAGCTGCTAGTTCCAAGACTTAAGTGGTATTATCTATTTAAAAGAAAATATTAGGTCTTTTCATATCTATAGACAAGAACAGAGAATGTATTCATATATAAAAGTAATTCTGAACCAGAAATGCACGTCTTCTTTATTTTTAACGGATCATTATCTATGACTAAGCACGTTGCTTCCAGGAAGAAAAATTAGAGCCAATATTTTATTTTTTCTTTTTAAAAACAGATGATTCAACGAGAAGCAGATGTAAAAAGTAAGGTAACGGCTGTGGCGTTGACAGACTCTGTTCACAATGTGTGGCATCAAGAAGCCGGCAAAACGATTCGTGAGTGGATGAGAGAGGTGAGGCATGCTCTCCTCAGTGCTGAGATGAAGGGCCCGGAGCCTTTGTATCTTAAGTTGCACTGATTTCTGTCACCTCCCACCCTACACTCCCTTTCTAGAGACAGATCACAGAGAGGGAATGTAAAAATCTAAGTATAGGCAAAATAATAATTAAAAAAAAACCTTTCAGAAGAACAAGTAATTTTGAAAGGAATCTTTCTTTGCTTTTGAGTTTCTGTAGATTATTATGCTTGTATATAATATGTTTTAGAATTTCAGTTGAAAAAGGCTTGATTCTAGATTTTCTGATTTAGTTTTTTCTACAGCTATTTAGTATTGGCCCTGCTAAATTACAGGGAAGAAGCTTAATGTACACTTAGTCTTGTCCTTTGCCTTTTGAAATGTACCTGGGATATTCAACTCTGAAACTGATTATCTTGTTACTGCCAGTAGTGGGAAAAGAAGCAAAAAGCTGCATATAATGGCAGACCCTTAAGCTAAAAGGTCTGACCATTCTCTAGCCTCATGCTAAGGAAGGGTCATTTCTTTCCTGCTGATTTTAAAATTAATAAGGACTCACTGAGCATGCTCCGTTATCATTGTTGAACCTTTCAGCCCATTGTTTCTTTATCCCATTATAGACATCCAATTGAAATTTTCTCATTATTTATATTTACCTCTCTTTTTGGGGGGGGTATGTGTGCCTCTCTCTCTCTCTCTTTCTCTCTCTCTCTCTCTCTCTTTCTCTCTCTCTCTCTCTGTGTCTGTGTGTGTGTAATTGTGGTGTGATGTATAAATGCCTATGCAGAGGCCAGAGGAGAATGTGCTGTGTCCCCCTTCATCCCTCATGCATGTATTACCATGAGACAGTCTCTCGCTGCCATTATCCACAAGTCCCAGTTATTCTCCATAAGACTGGGGTTACCCACCTGTGTGGCCATACCCAGCTAGTGACATGGATGCTGTGGATTAAACTTGGGGTGAATTAGGCCCTCATGTTTACATGAAAAGCACACTTACCCACTGAGTCATCTCTATGCTTACTCTTCTGATATTAGAAGCAATTGACATTAGTCATATGATAATACATCAGTAATGATCATAATAACTCAATCAATTATAGTAATTAGTCAGATAATTTACTTGACATTTATATGAATGAACTAATTGACTTTTCCTAGATTTTTCTCAGTTTTGAATCAATTCCTGAATATCTCTTCAGATGACCTTACTGTGGTAAACTCTCCCATCGCTCCTGGTGCAAGGTTTGGGCCTGAAAGCTAATGTTTGAAGGGATTTTGAATAGGTGGACGTGTTCAGTCATGTAATTCATCCCTGTGCTATGGTATCCCCAATTTCTAGTCACCATTGCTTTCATTCTCTGTTGGAAAAGGTATTTTCATCAGACAATGGCCCAAAATATTTTTATAGCAGTTCTGGTGCAAACATAGAAAATGGTTTTTAGAAATTATCCTAGCCCTGTGGAGATGGCTCAGTGGATAATGTGCCTGCCGTGCAGGGATGAGCACTTGAGTTTTGATCCCCAGTACCCACAAAATCCAAACACTGAATCACTAGCATCTATAGTCTCAGTGTGCCTGGTGGTGAGAAGAGAGGTGGAGACAGCAGAATCTGCCAGAAGCTTGCAGGCCAGTTATCCTGGCAAATAGAGCAGTGAATGAGGCGAGGACTGAAAATGAAAAGTTTTCCTCTCACCTCCACATGTGTTCCATGGCACACCCAGCCCACAAACATGAGCATGCATACACATCACACACATGTACACACACACATGCACACACACAAAAAAATCTTAACACATAGATGCTTTGGGGCCACAGTGGTTTTCATTATTTCTCTTTTCACAGGGCAGCTACATCTTAAATTGCCCTGTCTAAAGATCTAAAATTTCTCTAGAAGAAATTTCATACTATACTTTATTGTGTTTGTAAATGTGTGTGTGGTATGTATGTGTATGCGTGTGTGTGTATGTGTACATGCACCTGTGTATATACACATGTGAAGGTCAGAGGTCATTGGCAGGAATCTTACTCGATTGCTATCTACATTATTTTTAGAGACAGGTTCTCTATCTGAATCCAGAGCTTACTGATTCAATTACACTAGCTAGCCAATAAGCACCAAAGATCCTTCTGACTGCCTCCCTGCAGGGGAATTACAGGCCCAGATCACTGCACCTGGCTTTCACGTTGGTTCTGGGGACATGAACTAAGGTCCTTATGCTTGAGCAGCAAGTACTTTGCCGACTGAATCTTCTTCACAGCCCCTCACCTGAAGTTTTCTGATACTGTTTATCTATGCAGATGAATACTAGAAAACTACCAGCATTATAAAGTCATAAAGTTGATGGAGTTTTAGTAACCCCCACAGTACTAGTATAGAAATAGGTACTTAGTTCAGACTAGAAACATTACTGTGTCCTCCCCCCCCCCTGGAAGTTCTTTGTTAAAGTCTTAGTCTGGGTGACAAATACAACTAAGTTTATTCATATTTACTTTTATATATTCTAACTATGGTTGGGTTATATGTTTCTATCAAAAATTGTTATAAATTGCTATTTTTTCATAAAACTGACTAAAAACAGACAGTGGTTGAATTCTTAGGTTAACCTAGGATGTCACAATCATATAGCTTTTATCAAACTGTATAAAATTTATTAAATTTTTATTAAACGCTTGTATGTATGTGTTCATATGTGTACACATGTGTTTGGGGATGTGCAGGTGCGTATATGTGCACATGCATATGGAGGCCATAGGTCAACAGTGCGTGCTTTTTTTCAACCTCTTATATTTTTACCTTATATTTTCAGACAGAGTCTCTCACTGAACCTGATTCCACTAGGCTAGCGCCTTCTGTCTCCACCTCCCCCGCACTGGGATTCTAGGTGTGCACCACCGGCCCAGCCTTGACATGGGTGCTGGAGATCCCAGTCAACTATCTCCCCAACCCTCAGCTTCTGTGACTGCATCCCACCTTCGTTTCTCTCAATCCTAACCAAGGAAGCACTATTAAGAATTTTATTTTCTGCACTATTGAAATTTTAAATCTGAAATCAATCACTTTCTAAGTGAGCTGCATCATCTAGGCAATTATCTAATCTTGTTGAGATTCAGTTTTCTCAGAAAATACTAATATCTGCCTGGGAAAGATGGTAGCAAATGACTTGTTAAGAAGCAGCACAGTTGTTGACAGTGTGTTAAAGGTCAGCAGTTTACACCTAGGATTTTCACTCCATACCCCCAAATAATATAAAATTCAAGAACTATATTCTCTCATTTCATGAGCAATTGGAATATTAAAGGTATCTTAGGAAAGGATGCTGGGTGGCATTTTGGAGAAGCAGGTAGGAGAAGACCATCTGTCATGGTTTGATACAGGTGTCCCCCACAAACAACTGAATGTGTTCTGATAGATCGATCCTCAGCTGATGGCAGTTTGGGTTTTACAACCTCTATGAAGCTGTGTTGTTGGGGGCGGGCTTATGGGGTTATAAGCCAGCTTCCCCTTGCCAGTGTTTGGCACACCTTCCTGCCGCTGTTTGCAGTGCTGTGGCAGAGGTGATGTCCAGCCCTCTGCTCATGCCATCGTTTTCCCTGCCAGGATGGAGTCTCCCCTCGAGTCCCTAAGCCTAATAAACCCATTCCTCCACAAGCCGCTTTTGTTTGGGTTCTTTCTGCGCAGCAACTAGAAAGCTGACGCCAACAGTTTTGGTACCAGGATGTGGGGTCATCTGTTGCTGCTAGAACCCTGATCTTGTGGCTTTGGTCTTTTGGAAGTGATCTACAGGAGGAATGTGGAAGGATTTGAATTCCTGGCCTAAGAGATGCCTCGCAGTGTTGTGAGTACAGCGTATTGGATCATTCTGGTCAGAGTTTAAAGACCTGAATGTATGGACTGTGAGGTTTGGCTTACGAGGGGGAGAAAGAACTTGGTCAGGACTGTGCCAGAAGCAGTTTGCGTGAGAGGCTTACTGTGTTCTGCCTGCCTGTGTCCTGGGAACCTGTGCAGGGTTGTGTTACGTAAAGATGGACTGGTGTGAGCAGATGGAGATGGCACAGAGAGAAGATCTTTGGGTCGAAACTGCTGCCCGTTCACCTGCAATTGTTTGAGAGATGAAAACCACTGAGATTGAGCCAGCTGGTCTGCACTGGAACAACAGGAAGAATGCGGACTCTTTGAAGTAAGGGGCCTGAATGCTTTGTTCCCCCCTGGATTAACAAGTTGGTAGCCCACCTGGTTCTGTGGAGTATGGTAAATGGAAGGAGAGAGGGTCATTGGATTTGCAACACAGTTTTGTTTTTGAAAACTGGCCATCAGCATGTGAAGCAGGTGTGCAAGGTTGCCTGCATGGAGCCCGATGGAGCCATGAGGATGAACTGTGGGTTGCAATGGAGACCCAATGAATTCCAGGACTATGGATGGGTGCCAAGGCGAGCTGCCAGTACTGGATGACGTTTTCCCGGACTGTGAGTAGCCGAGCTGGAGGGGCGGAATTGAATCTCCAAGAGACTTGTGTTATTGATTAGAATCATTGAGCTTGGAGTTAGAGATTGATGGTACCCTGTTTGTTTTAAATCTTGTATTGTATTGGTCAATCTGTTTTTGCTGTGCCTCATGTTTTGCATTGTGAATGTTCTGTGCCACTATGGGTTTATTTTTGGTATTATGGCTCAGTTGAAAGCTGCGGGGACTTAAGAGTTGAGCTGAACATATTGTGTTATATCTTGTATGATTATTAGTTTGTGGGGGCCAGGGGTGGACTGTCATGGTTTGATACAGGTGTCCCCCACAAAAAATTGAATGTGTTCTGATAGATCGATCCTCAGCTGATGGCAGTTTGGGTTTTACAACTTCTATGAAGCTGTGTTGTTGGGGGTGGGCTTATGGGATTATAAACCAGCTTCCCCTTGCCAGTGTTTGGCACACCTTCCTGCCGCTGTTTGCAGTGCTGTGGCAGAGGTGATGTCCAGCCCTCTGCTCATGCCATCGTTTTCCCTGCCAGAATGGAGTCTCCCCTTGAGTCCGTAAGCCAAATAAACCCATTCCTCTACAAGCCGCTTTTGTTTGGGTTCTTCCCGCGCAGCAACTAGAAAGCTGACTGCAACAGTTTTGGTACCAGGTTCTTTCTGCGCAGCAACTAGAAAGCTGACTGCAACAGTTTTGGTACCAGGACGTGGGGTCATCTGTTGCTGCTAGAACCCTGATCTTGTGGCTTTGGTCTTCTGGAAGTGA
>PVHP010007395.1:0-56805 GCA_004024765.1 Zapus hudsonius | reverse complement strand
ATATATATATATATATATATATATATATATATATATATATATATATATATATATATTTTACCAGAACTCTCTGCATGTTTAGGGAACTGTTAAATGAGAACCTTTTCTTACTTCCTTTGTTTTGAGGGGGAGGGGCAGTAGCCATAATCATGGAAAGTCTCATTTCTGTAAAAAACATCTGATTCTTTTTTTGTGTGTTTCAGCCAGCATTAGAGGTTGAATGCATTACTACAGTTATTTATTAGCTATGGTATACTTTTAAAGAGAGAGAGAACTAAAAAGGCCCGCCATGTCTGATGAAGTTTTCAGCACAACCTTGGCATACACAAGGAGTCCAAAAGTTACCAAAAGAACATCTTTTCAGGTAAAATGTTCGGAATGTGCATTTGAAAATATAAATAAATCAACAGTATTTGTTGTGCATGATTTGGGGGCGTGACACTTCAGAAATGTGTTAGTTAGTGAGTGTTGAGTTAGTGTTCCTGTTAAAGCAGGAGAAAACCGTGCATTGCTTCTCTGACATCGCAGTGATGTCCAGTGCTGTCAGCTCTCCTCTGTGGCTGTGTAACTCCTCAGCACTAGGTTCCAAGTTCAAAGTTAAAGAGCAGCCTGAAATTTATTTCCTGGTAGAAATTTCATTGATTCACTACAGCATGGCCATTTCTTCTTATTCCTCCTCCTCCTGACTCACCCCCCTCTTCTTCTTCACTGTTGGTCATGACAGTGTTGAATTCAGTTAAACTCATCTTCTAAGTTTGCAATATATATTATATCTCTTACTGAAATGTACTCAAAAAGTACCAGTTTGATTCTGGATGACTCTGATAGATCGTATGCTTAGTATGCGAGAGACCCAACCCTGCTTCCCAAATTGCAAAGTTTCTTCCAAAAGGTTGGTTTTGCTTAAATCTTCTCTAGATTGAGCCCACTCTTGTTTGTTACTCTTTTAATTTAAATTATAACCTGCAATTTATTTGGTATGACCCGTCTCTTCCTGTTCTAACTGCAAACTCTGTAGGAGAGGCTGCAATTTGTGATGTCCTACACTGAGACGATGAGCAGGCTTGAAGTGAAAGGCTTTTCCATTACAGAATTGATATTTTAAAGCAGATGTTAATCAAGTTCTGTTTGTCTAAGGGATTCTGAATAGAGTCCTCTACGTTTGAATAGGAATTGATTTTAATGATCTCCTTACAGGATGAGCTCATAAGAGCAATTACAGCGCGCTCAGCCAGACAGAGGAGTTCGGAATATTCTGATGACTTTGAGAGTGATGAGCTTGGTACGTAAGAGAATGCAAAAGCCAACCTTTTTTTTTCTGCTTTTTACTTCCTTTGTTATATTTTGTCTATTCTTCCCCAGTCTCTTCTGTTGAAATAATTCCTATGAGCTCACTAGTAAGACTCCTAACTTTTTAAGTAGTTAGAAAGCCTCTCTTATTTCCAAGAAGCCTTATGAGTATCCTTGGGTGTTTTGGAATGTGTATTTGAACATATGCATGCATTGACACCAGGTTTGCAGTAACATCATGGCTCAATTATGTGACTCTACAATAAACAGGGTCATCCCTTGAGGTCAGCTAGGAACCCACAGGACTAAATCTTAGTGCCTGTGTCAGACTTGCTGGATGCCAGGCTTTTTGCCTGTTGTAATGGTTCATTTGGAACAGCACAGATGTTTTACATATATTTACTGTTTATAATTCACTTATTTTCTTTTAATTAGGGAAAAATATTGAACTTTAGATTTTAGGTATAAGTATATAGACTTAACCTGAAATTAAATGTTCTATTTTTTTATGTTAGTTAATCTCTCCTGATTTTTATTTATTTATTTATTTATGTATTTGTTATCTATCTATTTACTTATTTAGAGACAGGATAACACCCTGACCCAGGCTGACCTGAAAGTTTGTCCCCCAGGCTGACCTCAAACTCATGGTGATCCTCTTACCTCATCTCCTGAATGCTGAAATTAAAAACATGAGCCACAGTGCCTAACTTTAATACATAACTCTTAATATTCAGCATAAAAATTCTCAATAGCAGTTACATCATTGCTTTATTGTTAAGCTAAAACTCATCCTTAAGTTCCATTGGAAATGTGTCATATTTCAGCACAGATTCAATTGTAGTTCAAAATTCATATGGATAAAAACTAGCTCAATTACAAATACTTTTGATTTGATATGATGACATTATTTACATATAAAAGTGTTAAGTTCCAAGTCCAGTGCCCTGTGGCTGACAGTCGCACCTCAGAGGGCATGTCCCAGTACAAGCACAGTTTGTCAAGCACTTGAAGATTTAATTTCATAAATAACAACCAAACTTCCTAGATTAGCTGTTTTCAAAAGCCGCAGAATAATTGTGAACCCACTCATGGTTAGACACTTATTTCTAGCCCTTTCTCTTCTGTAAAGTAATCTTGTTTTTGTTTCTTTTAAGCAATCTAATCTTAGAGATTTAAGCATACTATTGAAATGAGTTTCCATTTTTCTTAGTTTCTTTAGGTGAATTTTCTGATAATTCAGTAGATGAAAAGTCAGTTAAAAAAATGAATGATTTTCACATATCTGATGATGAAGAAAAAGTTTCTGCAAAATTGTCTTTTTTGAAAATGAAGAAATCAAACAGTGACCTTGCTGAAGATGAGCCAGAATTCACCATGAAGAACTGTGAAACAAAGGCTGAGAACTCCTCCAATCCCGAAAGCAGTGGTCACAAAGTTGAGAAAGAGAGAATTAAAATTACACCAAAACCCAGAAACCTTCCCATCCAGAGCCCGTCTTCAGGTAATATGCTCACAAAATGCCCTCATAGTGTATTCATGATCTAAGTCAGGTTTAATATTTCAGTTTCATAACCATGAGAACATGGAACTGCAGAGGAAGCCATGAATCTGGTGTTCAGCTGTGTGGTTAGTCTGGAACCCAATGGTAGCAGCTTTGGTCACTGTCTTAGTCAGTAAATAGAATGCTGGTAATATTTCATATTTGCATGTTAGATATCACCAGTAACTTCAAATGTAACTATTTTAGTTTGTGTTTGAGAACTATTTTTGCCTCTCCTTACTTGGTTTGGAAATGACAAAGACAAAAAGATAACAGCAGAGCAATTTTGTCCAAGACACTAGAGAAAGTCACCCCGTATTGGTTATGTGTGACTTTAGCAAATAGATTATGCCTCACTCTCTTCATGAGAAGGAAGATAAAACCTGCTTATCCTGTCTTACAAATTGGGGAATCTCTTGAAGCCTGTCTCATGAACTGTCAGATGCCATCAAAGTGCAAGCATGAGGTGCAATGAAACCTAATGTATCTGTAACATGCACCTTCCCAGGGTAGTGGATGGAATCAAAAATCAAAAAGAGACAATATGAGGACCAGAGACCTTATTCCATAGGTGAGTGCTTGTCTAACACATGCAAAGGCTGTAAGCTTGATCCTCAGCACTTCTGGAAAAAAAGTAAAAGAAAATGAGCATTAGTAATGCAACAAAAAATTGTCTGATACATTTAGAAATATTTAATTACAAATTTATGATAGATACTTAGCAAAAGTTGACCTATTTAATACATTTTTACAGCTGTGGTAAGACTAGGTGTGGTAGGGCACTCCTGTAATCCCAGTGCTCAGGAGGCTGAGGCAGGAGGAGGCTAGCTCTGGGGAGATGCTGTCTCAAAAACACTACAAACAGCTGTAGTGAACAGACATAAGTAAGGCAATACTGCAGGGCAGCCACAAGATGGAAGCAGGATCCACATGCCGAGTCCAGCATTGTTACATTGTTGAATTCTGCATGTCCAACCTAAAATTCATCACTGAAGTAGATGACCTTGTGCATTTATGACAGATACCGGCAAAATATATAGACTTTTTACCTTCTGAAAATTTGTCAATACTGCTGGAAATGGATTTTTAAAAATACGATACACTTAAATCATTATTCCCAGATTTTTTGGGTTAAAATGTTAGATCTTAAAACAGCAACAGCAGCAGCAACAACAACAAAAAGTCTCAGTACCTTTGTTCTGGTATTACTCAATATTCTTAAGCTGAAGTTGAAAAACCACACACATTTGTAGGGAAGAGAGGGAACAGTTGGGTTAAAGGAGTGGTCCCAGAAGGCCTGTGCTGCCTGGCTGCAGAACCAGTTATCCCAGCATCACAGGGAACACAAGGTACAAATGGGGAGAGCTGGAGATGAGGCTGCAAGAGTAGCCTTGTCACTGTGATGTCGTTCAGAGGCCACAAGCCTCTGTTTCATTAGGATTCACTGATGGGCGCCTTCAAGGATTTTGTGGCCAGGTGTGATGTGATCCATGGCACGTCAGAGCTCTCAGTGAGCCGTATCTAGGAAGGAACTAGCCATGGGGACGAAGAGAGTGGAATGCACGTCAATGTGTGTGGACACAGTGGAACTTTGGATATGGGGAGAGAGGGGGAGGAATCTCGGTTGACTTTGAAATTTGGGGATGAGCATTGGGCCAGGGTTTCAGAATGTTTAGAACTGTCAAGGAAATGTGTAGTGGCACTGACTCCACATGCGTCAGCCATTTGTATGCAAAGAGAAGGTAGGTGTTAGTTCAGTCTTGAGGATTTAGTCATACTTTGGTAGGAGAGAGGCTAAATAAATACTCGTTACAGGTAAAATTTAGGCAAAATGTACATGAATGAAAAATCCTCCTATTAGTGTTTCGGGAACTAAAAGCATTTCAGCAGTAGATTCTATTTTCAATTTAAGAGGAATGGCAATGATAACCAGGAAAGTCTTGGACTTTTTTTTTTCCATAATACTGGAGATTGAACTTAATTGCCCCCACTTGCTAAACAGGTGCTGGGAGGCTATGTCTCAACTCTAAACGTGACATTGCCTTTGCTGCAGTTGCAGTGTTATGAACTGAAGAAGGACTACTCACTAATCCAACTCTGCTTCCCTTCCTCTATCCCCGAAGCCCGCATCATCCTCTCGCACTGGAACAGCACTTACTTTTATTGAATAGAAATAGCTCAGTGCTCAAAGCAGTTTGCAAAGCCTGATTGCCAGGGTTTGATTCCCCAGTATCCAAATAAAGCCAAGTGCACCAGGTGGTGCATGCATCTGGAGGTCGTTTGCAGTGGCCAGAGGCCCTGGCATGCACATTTTTTTCTCTTTCTCTCTTCTTACCAATAAATAAATATTAAAAATGTTTGAATGCTATGATTGTTCATAAAACTGAAGAGTTAACTTTCTGTAAAATGGAGTGTACTAGTTGTTTTCAGAACAGTAGCTTTCTAAGATTTGATTATGAATTCTCATTACTCATGCCTTGTGGGAACTGTGGAGCACAGTTGGGGGCTCACCTAGATTGTCCACGTGCAGGGGGTCTTCCCACAGCACCAAGAGAGTGTGGCGGATCTCTGAAGGGCATTGAAGCCATGTCTTTTTCATATTTTTCATCTTATTTTCCGTTTCCTCAGAAAACAGCAGCAGCCTTGAAACAGAAGATCCCTTCAGGCCTTCACCCCGGCCCAGGAGCCTGTTGAAGAAGAGTGGCTGCACGGAGCAGAAGGGCAGACTAGGAGACCACGGAGAGCCCACCCTGAGCAAGGACATAGGTGCTGCTCCTTCTTCCCCTCCAAGGCAGAACGGAGCACCGATGGACACCCAGGACAAAGTTATCTCTGAAAATGTGGATCTGGAGGTTGGCACTAGTGATGACCAGTTACCTATGTTTGTGAACACAGACCTTTGTGTTAGGTTATTAGAATGGCGAATTTCTGCCCGTGTGTGTGTGTGTGTGTGTGTGTGTGTGTGTGTGTGTGTGTGTGTGTGTTGGTAAATAGATTTCAAGTTATTTTTAGTATGTTCTATTCCATTTAGTTTAAAATGTCATCAACTGAAAGATGAAGAATGATGTTATAAACCAACAGGGAAGAAAATGTTTCCAGGTAAACTAGGACACACCTGCAGTTGTAAGATGTATGTAATTTCAGAGAAAGTAAAATGTTAAAATAATTTTTGCTCTTCTGAGTTTATATAATGCTGACTGTCGGGGCTGGAGAGATGGCTCAGCAGTTAAGGCACTTGCCTCCGGGCCTAAGGCCCGGAGTACCCACATATGCCAGACCCACAAGGTGGTAGCTCTAGTGTTCTCTCTCACTCTCTCTCTCTCTCTCTCTCTCTCTCTCTCTCTCTCTCTCTCTCTCTCTGTTTCTCTCCTTGAAAATGAATAAATAAAATATTTTAAAAAATAATGCTGACTATCTTGAATCATAACAATTTATTCGTGATAATTGACCTATGTTTGAACTATAGAATTTTTGGCTAAAGACAGTTTAGTCAGTACCATTTTATGTATTTGCTTAATTCACAAATGTGTCGTGAATATTTCTGGTACTGTTCTATCTTCATTCGGAGAAGATATCATTCTCCAGGTTTCCATAGGGGAGTTCAAGTACATTTTGGCAAAGGGAAAACTTGTGTCCCGTCTCTTTATAGTTCACTCTGGGAAGTCAGCTTCCAATGCCGCTTTTAGAGGGGAACGGTATGGGGAGAATGCTCTTCCTCCATGCTCTTCTTGGTAGCTCAGGGTAGATAGATACTGCAGGCAGCCTGCCCCTGTTTTCTCCCTTTCCTTGTCTCTATCTGCAGACCCCATGGGTGACACTCCAGCGTCCCGACAGGTTAGGATGTGGCATCGGCTACTGAGTCACATCTTTGAAACTGACAATTGTGATATTTCTTAATTTGTTCTGAGAAATCTAGAGAATAGGCCTAAACAATTATTTGATGTCGGCTGTATCTGGTGGAATGTTGCACTAGTCTGCAGTTGCTGTGGCCACTGCCTCAGAGGAGACCTGGAACACTCGAAATTTGGACTCTTAGTTCTCAAAATCAGAAGTCTGCTGTTTTCACACTTCTACATGCTTCTGGGGCATTTCATTCCTGTCTGTAGACCTAGCTTACCATTTGTTATTTATCTTCATTTGTATGATTTCTTTTTATCTCCTGTAGAACACGTTTGCCATTCATGGGTTTTGTTAGTCTTAGAAAAAAAGTATTTATCTTCATTTTGAAATGGTGGTTTAATTCAGTATATTCTTGGCTCCCAGGTTCCCTCCTCAGTATATCAGTCTCTGTAGGTTTCCTTTGCTCCTGGCCACACTGGATTCTATTGACAAATCAGTCACTCACCTCATTGTCTGTTCATAATGAGTTGTTCTTTTTTCTTCTACTTTCAAAAAATTTTGTTTTTCTCTGAATTCTGTTAGTCATAAAGTGTCTATATCTGGTTTCTTTATGTTGATCTGCTTAGGATTAGATGACCAGCTTTTAAAAAAGATTTCATTTATTTATTTATTTGTAAGCAGAGAGAGAAGAGATGAGAAAGAGAGAGAAAGAGAATGGGCACACCAGGGCCTCCAACCCCTGCAAACTGGCTTTCTGTGAGTACTAGGGAATCAAATCTGGGTCTTTACACTTTTCAGGCAAGAACCTTAACCTCTGAGCCATTTCTCTGCCCAGATGAGAAGCTTTTAATCTGTATAAATTGACACCTTCCATGAGAATGAAAAGGATTTTTTTTGGGGGGTGGCTTAAGTTTTTGCTATTCTATTTTTCTCTTCCTTTCCAGACTTCAATTATATACACATCAAATTTTTTACTGTCTTACTGATTTCCAAAGATCTCTTCATGTTTTCAGATGGAGTAGCTTGTAGTTTCAGTGACTTTTCTAGCCATCTCTAATCTGCTTTTAAGATCACCAGTGAATTTTTACATCAGTATTTATAGTGTTCAACCTTATTATTTATATGTATTTGCTCTATTTCTGATCACCATCTGTTCATCTGCTGTGCACACATTTTGCTTACAGTGCATGCATGTGTTGCTGCTGGCTGTTGAAAGTGGCTGTTTGCTAAAGCACCACCTGAACCCTCTCTGCGTTGTTTCCATTCTACCTGCCATTGTTTTTTTCCATGAGTTTCCATCGCTCTCTGTTTCTTTGGCTCCTTCACCTATGTTGACTTTGGTTGACTACTAGGTAGGAATGACACAGGTGCTATTTTCTCATCTGCCTTTGAATATGCTTTTTAGCAAGCAGATATCCATGCACAAATGCAATATCCATCTCATTCTTCCTCAAACTGGGTAGCAGCTATCGTCTCTGTTTAGTTCTTTATTTTTCCAGCTTCTCGGGTGTCACAAGATACTCAAGTGTGCCCTGAGGTCATGGGTTGAGGGTGAATTCACGTGCCGGGATGGGCTACTGCATGTGAAGCATACTATCTTCTGCTCTAAAGCCTAGCCTGTGTCTTATGGGCTGTTCTGGAAAGTCTAGAATCCTCTACCCCTGGAGCTACAGAATAGGGGCAGGACTTCAAGGCTACTAACTTGCAAGTATCCTGTACTAAAATTTTATCTTCTAAGGCAGTGTCTCAGCCTTCCTGACATTTTCTGAAATGTTTCTGATCCATTGCTTTTGCCGTGTAATTTTCTTTATACCCATAAAATATTATAAAAGGTAAATTAAAACATAGTGTGCAACTAAATTAAACCTCTTAACCTTTATACCATTACCTTTAAGTGAGAGTGTTATTCTGTAAAAACATGTTTATTGCACATAAAAGTATAAGTACTTGAGAAATTATCTTCATAATTTTCATTAAAATTCAAGTACATGTTACCTATGTTCTTTTCTCATTGAAAGTACATTGAAATAGCTAGCTATTTGGTTTTCTAAATTGCTTTAATTTGGACAGATAGTAATATTTGTTTGAAGCTAAAGGTTTTTACTTATTATCTTCTTCCTGCTTTCCTTCAAAAGAAAATTATAGAAAAAGCAAGATGGAATCTTTTTCTTAAATAATTTAAGCTACTTTATTTTAGAGAAGCATGGGTTTGAAAAACTAATAAAAACAATTACAGAAGTGACTAGTAAAAACTGGAATAATTCTTTTAGTGACCCCTTTTAATGACTAAGATATCCAGGCTTGAAAGTATATCATTTTCACTTCCTCTGGCCTAATTCTTTTGTTCCTTTTCTTTAATCAGCAAACCTATAATGATGTAGATTTCAAAGTTACTAGGTTGTTTTAATAACCATATTATCCCTAGACATCTTCATGGCTAAATTCACATGGTAAATACATTTTGTTTTTAAACAGGACTCATTACTACAAAGTCTGTCCTTGTCATCCCTCAAAGACAGTCTTGGAAATTCCTTTTCACCAGAATCTGGAGAAAAAACATCTACAAAAGGTAGCCGTACCTCAGCGTTGTGTTTTATTTGTGAACACTGTATTCTTTTTTTTTTTTATTATGCTTGTTATTGCTTCATTTTCTTTTCTAAATATTTTATTTATTCATTTTCAAGCAGAGAGATGAGAGAGAGAGAGAGAGAGAGAGAGAGAGAGAGAGAGAGAGAGAGAGAGAGAGAGAGAGAGCGCACCAGGGCCACCACATTGTGGGTCTGGCTTATGTGGGTCCTGGGGAATTGAACCCGGGGCCTTAGGCACTGGAGGCAAGTGCCTTAACCGCTGAGCCATCTCTCCAGCCCTGAACACTGTATTCTTTAGAATACAAAGTGAGATTACTTTCTGCATATTTAAGGGAAGTATATATATTTTTATGAGTTTAAACCCTGACTGTGCAATCAACTGTGTGACTTTAGACTTGTGAAGTGAGCATGCAGGTTTGGCCAGGAGAAGGTCCTGGTAGCAGAGAAGCTGCTCATCACACAGAGATTGCTGGTTTCTCTCTGTGAAGTGCTCAGATGTGTAGAATCAGAGAAATGAAAGCAGAACTGATTGCTCTCTGACAGCGTCTGAGCCTGTCCCATGGAGCCCTGAACCGAATTCAGCCTGTTTTAGTGTCCCCTGGGGTCAGGCTTCATGGAGAGATGACACTCACTGGAGCCTGGCTGCATCCCCCGTGAGTGTGAGATTAGAGGAGTTCACAGTTCTGTCTACAGCTGTGCTGTCCTCCTGTGCTGCCTGACATGCAGGGGCCTGGGCATGTGCACCTTGCAGTTTCACAGCTGCTCTTTGAGCTAGATAGAATGCCCAGGCCATAGTTGCACAGTAACTGTCCTCTCTCTGACTTGCATATGTGTAGCATGCCCTTCACTCTTCCCGCATACCTGCTCTGGAGTGGTCCACTCTGATGATTCCTATGCTCTTATCTTCTAAGAATGAGGTTGGTCAGATGCTAAGTTAGATGGAATAAGATTTTTACATCAGCATTATCAAGTGTTTTCAAGCTTCATATGATAGTTTTCATAGCATTTTGTTTGGTAAATAAAGAGAATAGATCCAGCATAATGGTGTATGCAGTAAAGGACAACCTCACCTATGTAGTAAATTCTAAGCCAGCCTGAGCTAAGACACCTTGTCTCAAAACAAACAAACAAAAGAAATACACAATCCTCATTTAAAGAAAGTGAACCTGCTGTTGACTTTATTAATTCTGGAAGCTTTAATGTTGTTACTCTGTCTCAAAATAGATCATGATGGAGAGCTCACTGAAAACTGTAATTCTGTGGCATCAAATGAAAAGGAAGAGGATTCAGTTTTGTTCGACTCTGTTACTCCTGAGCCTGAGAAACCCAACGAGAGTCCAGGGGATGCCGATGACCTTGAGGAAGAAAAGAAGGCTGGGCTGATGGATGATGACTTAACAGCTGACTCAGTACTTTCCACATCTCAGAGTATCCTGACACCTACCAGCGTAGCGGAGTCTGCAAAGGTAGTTCCATGAATCCACACCACTGAAATGGAGCTTTAAAGTATTTTATCTTGTATCTTATATACTTTTGTATTAGCTGTGGCAGACTCATATTTTTGTAAAAAAATGTTTCATTTGCATGGAGGAATGGAGGGTGAGGGGGAAAGGGAGAGAGGGCATAGGCACACCAAAACTTCTTGCCGCTCTATAGGAACTCCAGGTGTATGACTACTTTGTGATTCAGACTTTACATGAGTGACTAGGTAATTTAACTTGGGTGGGCAGGCTTTGCAAGCACCTTTAACCACTGAGTCATCTCCCTAGCTCTCAAAACTCATCTTTTGGTAATGGCTTTTTAGAATAACGTATGAGAAGCGACTTACAGAATGAAAGAGTTTATTTTCAGCTTACAGTTTTGAGGGGATGTTTCATGGTGGGAAGGCATGGAGGCAGGAGCAAAAAGGCAGCTTGTTACATTGGCAGGTGGAAAGCAGAGACAGGCAGTAGTGGCTATGAAACCTCAAGGACCAGCCCCAGTGACACACTTCCTCCAGTGAGGCTCCAACTCCCACAGCTTCCACAAGCTTCCCATACCGCCACCAGCTCGGGACCCAGTGTTCAAACACATTTGTCTATGAGGAACATTTTACATTCAAACCACAATCATGGCATTGTATTTTCAAGTCATTCTTAATAGAACTGCAGTATTAGCAAAATGAAATCCAGTGTTCATTAAAACTGTCAGGTATGGGCTGGAGAGATGCCCATTCAGTGAACCATTTGTCAACCATGCATGAGCACCTCAGTTCAGATCCTCAGCACCCACTTAACCTTGCGTCATGGTTAACCATGCTCCTGTAATCCCAGGGCTGGGGACAGAGACAGGAGGATCTCAGGACTGGCTGGTAGCTTGTTTAGTTGAATTTCTGAGCTCTGTGTTCAGTGGGAGACCCTGTCTCAAAATAAGATAAAGACTTAAAGAGGAAGCCTCCTGTGTGGATCCCCACATGCACCTGCACCCGTGCATGTGCGCACCCACCTGCACACAGCATGCATATGCACACCTAATACACATGTGCAAAGAACTTCCAATTATAATGCCATAATAGAGTTTAAAATATTTTAGAAGTGTATAATATGTAAGTATATGGATTTCTATAGGTCAGATTTTTTAATGGAACTACGTAGAACAGTTATAGAGATTTTAAGTTAATGAAATTTTAATATCACTTAAAATATTTTAACAGTTTTGTTAAAAATCTTTCAGAGTCAAGTGTGGTGGCACATGCCTATAATTCCAGCACTTGGGTAGTTGAGACAAGAGACTTCAAGGTCATCTTGGCTATATATATAAGGCCCGGGTCAGCTCCATGAGACCCAGTCTTGCTTATGTGATTGTCAGGTTCAGTAGACTTGAGGTTGTTCAGTGCCTACCATGCTTGAGAAGTGTTGACTCTCTCAGTTTGCCTCTCAGTCTAAGATGGTTATGCTGATGACTCATTGGTGGCTATTGTAGTCAGCATTCTAGTTGCTGTGCAGAAAGAACCCAAACAAAAGCGCCTTGTGAAGGAATGAGTTTATTAGGCTTATGGACTCGAGGGAGACTCCATCCTGTCAGGGAAAACATGGCCTGAGCAGAGGGATGGACATCACCTCCACCACAGCACTGCAAACAGCAGCAGGAAGGTGTGCCAAATACTGGCAAGGGGAAGCTGGTTTATAAGCCCCATAAATCCGCCCCCAACAACACAGCTCCAGCGAGGTTGTAAAACCTAAACTGCCATCAACTGAGGATCAATCAATTTGAACACAGTCATTTGTTTGTGGGGGACACCTGGATCAAACCATGACAATAGCATTTTTCTGTTTTCTAGAAAATAGCTGATAACAGAAACACAAAGAATAAGAAGTCAACCAGTAGAGTATCCAGCGCATCTGGCAGGTAAGAACTCACATCATTGATGCTTGACCTTACACCTTAGTATATCTCATTTAAATTGAAATCCCAGGATGCCAATTTCACTTGCTGCACTTGGTTTTCTATTCATTAGTCTTATGAGACACAGAAGAGACTTCATAATGAAAGCTTCGGTTGGTTATGCTCTCTCTTAACAAGCTGTTAACAAACAGCCCAGTCTGTCACTGATGGTTGTTATGCTAGGATGTGTGTGTCAAACCTTTGCTCTCTGGGACCTCCCCTCAAGCAGTCCTTTCCTTTCCTAATGTCACTGCCCAGTTCCTGAGATGGAACTCTCTCTACAATGGAAATCCAGCTCACATCCTCTCTCTTAAGACTTTGTCAAGTTCAAGAAGACTTGAACTTAAAGTCCTAAGGTTTTTGGACAAGCTGGGCTCATGTAAATGCTAAGAACCTGAAGCTGGGCATGATGACACTCACCTGCAGTCTCAGCACTGGGGAGGTGGAGGCAGAGACTACCTGCCAGTAAAAGGCCAGCTTAGGCTACATAGACAGTGCTGTCTCCAAGAGAGATGGTGGAGACGACGAGGTGAAAGGAATCTGTCCTTGCTTGGTGAGTGTTCTGCCTCTCGCCTGCTAAGCAAAACCCGATTCTTTCAAATTATTATTAAATCAAACAGGGGCTGGAGAGATGGCTCAGTGGTTAAGGCACTTGCCTCCAGTGCCTAAAGCCCCGGGTTCAATTCCCCAGTACCCACATAATCCAGACCCACAAGGTGGTGGCCCTGGTGCTCTCTCTTTCTTTCTCTCTCTCTCTCTCTCTCTCTCTCTCTCTCTGTATCTCTGCTTGAAATGAATAAATAAAATATTTTTAAAAATTAATAAATCAAACAGCTAGCCAATAATTTCTGTAAATAGCATATATGTGCGTATATATGTATGGATGTGTATATATATATATATATATATTATAAAATCTAATATATATGTATATATTTGAGCTCAGAGTGAACAGACTATCTATATATACACACACATATATATCTTATAACATTTAATATCATATAATATATAATATAAAGTCTAATATATATACATATATACACATATGTATATATACATAGATGTGTATATATTAATATATATACACACATAGATCCATATATATTGTGTGTGTGTGTGTAGAGAGAGTGGGGGAGGACTTGATAGACAAGTCTGTTCCTGCTGTAACTGCTGAGTTCTTCCATTGTAGCAATATGAAAATGAATATAGCTCCCATACAGCTGTATTTAGAGATCAAGAGAAGATAGTCCAGGCTCCCACCAGTGCCTAAAAGAGAGGACATTGTTCTTCCTAATTCAGTATGATCATCTAACAGAATAATATGAGAAGATATTAGAGGAATGATGAAAACCCACTTCGATAGTGCTGTTTGTTTTTCAAGTGACTCACGACGTGGTCCGTGTTTAAGTTTCCAGGTCCATGTCTGTAAGAGCAAGGTAACTTGAAGCTACAAAGTTTAACTTGTATTGAGTAGGAATAAAAAAGGTTTTGCCTATATTGTTTTAAACTATAATTTATTGCATTAAGATATAATAGTGTGTGTTGTTTTGTTTAAGACAGGAGGTTACACTATAGCTCAAGAAGCTAGGACAAGAGGAACTCTTGGTATTCCTCTTGTCCTAGCTTCTCACATGCTGGGATTGTAGGCATAAGCCACCACACTTGACTCTGGTATGTGGTTTTCAATATAATGGTTGCTTTTTCTAATAGATCTTTCTTCTTTCACATCTGATTATAATGCTTTATCTTGATCCATTTATAACTTTTCAGGTTAATGACCTCTGAGTTTTTGAAGAAGCCCAGTTCTGTAAGGAGGTCTCCATCCACAACTACCTCTTCTCAATACTTAGGGACTTTGAAAGTCTTGGATCAAAAGCCTTCAAAGAAACAGAATCTAGAACCAGACAAAGCCGATCACATAAGGGCAGCTGTGTATCAGGTAAGAAGAAAAATACTTTTAAAACAAGAACGGGTCATTTCCACAAGGCTGCCCAGCCATCAAAGTTATGATGAAGTGATTAGGTGAGAAATAATGATTTAATACTTCCTTTCATTGGGGAAGAGCTTCCTTAAGAGTACAAGTAACGCAGGCTATTTTAATAAGGTATTTGGTGCCACACTTTAACTGACTGTAGCTGTTTTTAATGAAAGAAAGGATGCCATTATAATTTATAGAAATATAGCTAAAGCCAGCCTTCTGTAAAATCTATATATGTTTTATCCCATTTCTCTTTAAAGTTTATATTATTCATGAGCAAAACCAGTTTTTAAAGTTTTCCTCTCTAAAGACTTTGTTAGATTTGCACAGAAAATGATTTTTACTATTTCAATTTTTTTTCTTTTGTTTGTTATACAGAATAGTATAGTTTGAGCGATTTTATATGTGAATTTCAGGGTAAAATGTTAATATATTTAGCTATTGTATTAAGTTGTTGAGGTCTATATTGCAATAGAGAAAGAGGATATAGATATAATTTTTTATTTAATGCTCATACTTACATTATTAGAAAAAGGAAACAATACTAGCTTATATAAATGTTATGCTTTCCTTTTTAATTTTAATCAAATATTTCAAAATGTATAATCAAATGTTTCTAAAATTATAGAATTCTAATCCTTTTTTGAATATTATATCATCTTTTTTTCACAGGAATGGTTAGAAAAGAAAAATGTGCATTTACATGAAATGCACAAAATAAAAAGAATTGAAAGTGAAAACTTAAGGATCCAAAACGAACAGGTAATGTGACACAAAGAACTAAAATGTTCTAGATTTCTATATCAGTAAAGCTATCTCTATTAAACTTTACATATCAGCTCTTTATACATGTGAATAAACATGTATATAGAAGAATTGATTTCTGATTTTATTTATTTGCCTTATATAGATGTACTTTTAGTCTGACTTTAGCTGTTTTACATAAAATAAATTTTTGTTTTAACTTTTGTGCATGAGGGTGATGGTTAATCTCAACTGTCAACAGGGTTTACAATCACTATGCAAAGAGGTCATTGGGGATGTCTGTATCAGCTTACTTGCTTGTAGGTGGTCCCATTCCATAGACTGGGGTCCTGGTCTGAATAACAAGGAGAAAACTGAGCAGCAGCATTCTTGTCTGCTTCCTGAGGGCAGAAGCAGTGTGACCACCCACCCTCCTCCTATGCCTTCCCCGCCATGATACAGTGTGCCTGTGGTGTTCTCAACCGAACCAAACCCTTCCTTTCTAAAATCACTTCTTGTCGGACATTTGGTCACAGTGATTAGAAGAATAACTAAAACCATGGGGTAGATATTGTCAGGACCATCTGATAAGTAGGTGTCAGCTAGAACTTCTTCAAGAGCATAGTCAGCAGATGCCTGCCTTCAGTTTTCCTGTTTTCTCTTATGGGCCAACCTCTGCCTTAATCCTTAACCCACACCCCATTCCCCACCCTTTCCTCCCCTGTGCTTTCCTTGCCCCTTTCGCCTACCTGAGAGCCTACAAGGTGATCAGTTCTCTCCTTTCTTCCCCAGTGAAGTTTCTCACAACCCTAGGGGCTGCATGGAGCCGTCTCCAGGCTGGGCCTGTGAGGTCATTGCTCTGCCCCTTGGGGCGTCTTGGCTGGCACTTTACCTCCATGATACAATCTTGGTTACACAGTATCCAGAGCTCAAGGTTAACTGTTCTGAGATCAGACAATAGTAAACAGTAATGAAATTGCAGTTGCTGTACACTCCCCTGCATGTTTACAGCCTGGCACACTTCAACATTGGTCTGCATTTATGTAGTAGGAACCTTATGCTTCACTGTTATTTAAAATCAGGTTCAGCTGAAAGGTTGTAAGAGCCGTGGTGGGGGAGATTATCCAGAGGCATGGCCAGGAGAACCTGGCTGAATACTAGGCTATCCATGGTCCCCTGTCACAAGGACTGATCCAGACGACCCATGGAGGAGGTTATCCAGTGGAGGGGGGAGGGGAGGGCAGCGGGGAATTGGTGATAACAACTCATTGTTTGCCCACTAAATGTTGTAACTCATTATGGACAATAAATTTAAAAATAAAATAAAATAAAATCAGGTTCAGACCAAATATCTGTACCTCACCATGTTACTTTTCCATTTAACTTACAATAACTTTATTTTGCTGTAACTTTTCTGATTTTGTTTTACTAAACATTTTGCAACACCACTCAGCCTGTGGTAGTTTATTTTCATAATGTTTAGGTTGTAAACTTCCAAAGATGATAGCTGTTTATTCCTCCTTAATACTAAGTAAGTTAATATCTGAGTGAATTATGTGGGTAGCAATTTTCAGAAATTGAAGTGTGTGAACCATTTTAGTTACATTGCCTGCTTTGAAGCTTCTCTATCTGATGGCTGTTGTATGGAATTAAAGAGGAGTGTCTCCTTGCACACCTGTACGGGTTTAGAGAGGAGTGTTTCCTCGCACATCTGTCTGGGGTTAGAGAGGAGGGTCTGCTTGAATACCTATACTTAGATTTGCCTACCTGTCTCCTCGTCTTCCATACTAGAAGAAAGCTGCAAAGAGAGAAGAAGCCTTGGCATCCTTTGAGGCCTGGAAGGCTATGAAGGAAAAGGAAGCAAAGAAAGTAGCTGCAAAAAAGAGGCTGGAGGAGAAACACAAGAAGAAAACGGAGGAGGAGAGCGCTGCCCGGAAAGGAGAGGCGCAGCAGGTGCTGAGCGTCAGGGCCTCCTGTTGTCTGCAGAGCCCAGATGGGGTCTGGGTGGACTCCACCTGTACCCATTCACAACTCTCAGTAAGCGAACCGTTCTGAACTTTTCCAGGCCTTTGAAAAATGGAAGGAGAAGAAGATGGAATATCTCAAAGAGAAAACCAGGAAGGAGAAGGAATATGAAAGAGCAAAGAAACAGAAAGAAGAGGAAACAGTTGCGGAGAAAAAGAAAGACAATTTAACTGCTTTTGAAAAATGGTAATCTTAACAATCAATATTTTGGATGGTTGAAGTTAACACTTTGAGCTTTTCTGAAAGTGATGTACTTGAATTGCACATTAGTACACTCATCAGCCTGTATCAGAGAATTGTTACTATATATTCTTTAACGCTCAGTGTTTCATACTGTGTTATGCAGGAATGAAAAAAAGGAAGCTCTTTTCAAGCAAAAGGAAAAAGAGAAAGTAAATGAGAAGAGAAAGGAAGAACTGAAAAGGGCGGAGAAAAAAGATAAAGATAAACAAGCCATGGATGAGTATGAAAAGTGGCTGGTAGGTGTGGTGCGTGCAGGCGCCTGTGTGTTATCCTTCTTAGTCATTCATGAGCAGAGAAAGGGCAGCCAGCGAGTGAACTCTAGACACATGTGCTCCTTTTGTGCTTCTGGCTCACATGGGTCCTGGGGAATTGAACTCAGGTTGCTAGGTTTTGCAGGCAAGCGCCTTAACTGCTGAGCCATCTCTTCAGCCCTCTTGTGTGTTCTTAATGCACTTTTAACTCCCTTTTCTGCTGCCTTCAGTTCTACTTGCCCCGTGTGCACTATTGCTACCTTGTTGAATTGAGTCTGTCCCAAGGGCATCTGTCATATTTTCTTGGACTCATTTCTCTCACTTCCTCACTGCAGCATCTGAGCTAACCCTCGGTTGCATTCTTCCACGCCCGCATCCCCACTTCCAGTCACTTGCCAGCTGTGCCCAACCTTCCTGCACTGGGGTCCTGCATATGACATTGCAGAAAGCAGACCAAACACTGGTCATTGCACACAGCAAGAAAGGCAGACCATTTCTGATGACAAGAAGATCTTAGGTATCATTAAAAGAAAGAGGTCAAGTTTGAGATTTGGAAGGAACAGTATCCAGCTGGATGTCACTACGT
This sequence comes from Zapus hudsonius, assembly GCA_004024765.1. Classification (NCBI taxonomy): domain Eukaryota; kingdom Metazoa; phylum Chordata; class Mammalia; order Rodentia; family Dipodidae; genus Zapus; species Zapus hudsonius. The sequence continues at coordinate 38,291 of PVHP010007395.1, read as the reverse complement.
GTATATTTGATTTCAACTTCCATATGTTAATATAAGGTACTTGGTTGTTACTGTCAAGAAAAATATAGTTGCCCATGTAAAGATATTTATCTTACTAATTTTTGAATAACACTTTTCTAAATATGGTGCTTTATACAAGTAGATGGCATGACACTTCCAAAGTTCATGTGGTCACCTGAGTCAAGAATCAGAGAGTAGAAAATTCCTTCAGTCTCTCCAGTAGTTTCTTATCAGACTTAATTCATCTCATTCTGCTAGCTAAAATACATTATACAGAGTATTTTTTGATTCACATTTGTGAGGTTGAACTTGAACATGTGTTCATTTGTAAAGGGGCTATTTATAATTTTTTTCTCTAAACTCACTTCACAGACCTTTCACACATTTTCCTATTGGACTGTTTTTTCCGATTTCTAGAAGTTTCTTTAGGTAGTAGAGACATTTGCAGTTGCATGAGCTCTTTTTTGGGAGAAGCCTCACTGGCAGGTATACTCCTCACAGATTAATTCCACCGCAGTTCACCTTGAAAAACCACTGAGTTTATGGGCTTCTGTCCAGAGCGTGGGTGAGGGCGAGTGTGGAGACAGGGGTAGCATGGAGGGGCCTCTCCCCGGCAAGAATGACTGCTCCTGCTAGCTGCAGCTCCCAGGCCAGAGCACCATGAGAATAGACCTCGGCGTCAGTACAGGCATCTGACACAAGGTGGCGCCTGAGATCTCAGCCGAGGTTCTAAACTCTGCCCTATCAAAAGAGTGGTCCCAGCTGCTTGTGTTAAAGATGAAAACAGCAGCTCTTCTCCCAGGACAGAATCACACCTGATTCTGATATAAGATGCGACTATTGTTGCCCTCTCTATTGTTCCCAACTTTGCTTATGGCATTTTAGACCTTGAAGACTTAATTTTTTTAAATTTACGTGTGTGTGTGTGTGTGTGTGTGTGTGTGTGTGTGTGTGTGTGTACACCACAGTCTCTTGCCTCTGCAAATGAATGCCCACCCAGCTTTATATGGGTGGTTGGGGAATTAAATGTAGTCTGCAGGCTCTGCAAGCACCTTTAACCACAGAGCATCTCCACAGCCTTGTTGATCTTACTTCTGGTTGTCAGCATCATTTATCTTTTCCTTCTGATGGCCAAGCTTCCTAAGGGCTGTGATTACAGCTGTATATCACTGTGCCCATAATTGAATATTTTTTGTTTTTATTCTTACTGTTTTAATTCTATAGGGAAGGGGGCAGGGTCTCATTCTGTAGCCCAGGGTGGCCTGTGTAACTCAGGCTAGCTTTAAACACATGGCAGTCATCCTGCCTCAGCCACTCTCACGCTTGGATTATAGGCACACAGCACGAGACTCAGTGGGACATAATGTGAGTGTGTGTGTGTGTGTGTGTGTGTGTGTGTGTGTGTATGTGATGTGTATATGTGATGTGTGTATCTGTGTGTATGTATGTGTATATGTGTATTTGTATGTATGTATGTGTGTGATGTGTGTATCTGTGTATATGTGTGTATGTATGTGTGTATGTGATGTGTGTGTATATGTGATGTGTGGTGTGTGTGATATGTGTATGTGATGAGTATATATGTGTGTTTGTGTGTATATGTATATGTGTGGTGTTTGTATGTGTGTATGTAATGTGTGATGTATGTGTGTTTATGTGATGTGTGTATATGTGTGTATGTGTGTATATGTGATGTGTGTACATATATGTATGATGTGTGTGTGATCTGTGATGTGTGTGTTTGTATATGTGTGCAAGTGTGCATGTGTGTGTATATGTGTGTGTGTCACCGTGTTTTCTGTGTGTGCATGCATGCACCTCATGCACACTGGAGGCCAGAGGAGATTTTGGCTATCCTCCTCTGTTGCTCCTTGAACTGAAGTCTCTCAGACCTGGAGCTCTAGTTGTCATGAACCTGCGAGGGTTAGAGGCATTCTTGCCCATTCCCAGCTGTTTACATGACTGCTGGGGAATTGAACTCAGAAGGTTTCAGGCCCTCCCTCATACTTGGGTGGGAAGCTCTCTCAGCCACTGAGCCATCTCCCCAGCCTTGTAATTATAGAACTTTTAACTGGGCTGGAGAGATGGCTCAGTGGTTAAAGCATTTGCCTGCAAAGCCTGATGACCCTGGTTCAATTTCCATTACCCATATAAAGTTAGATGCACAATGTGGTGCATGTGTCTGGAGTTCATTTGCAGTGGCTTGAGGCCCTGGTGTGCCCATTCTCTCTCTGTCTCTCTTCTCTCTCTCTCTGCTTGCAAACAGATAGATAGATAGATAGATAGATAGATAGATAGATAGATAGATAGATAGATAGATAGATAGATACCAAAGCTAGTTGCATCCCCCTATAATCCTAGCACTTGGGAGATAGAGGCAGGAGAATCGGAGTTCAAGGTCATCCTCAGCTACATAGTGAGTTTGAGTTCAGCCTGTTATGAGACCTTGTCTCAACAACAAAATACTTATACCTATTAATTGTATGTATGTATGTATGTATACATATATATGTATGTATGTATGTATGTAGATATGCAATATTCCCAAGCTGCTATTTCTTTATAACTAAACTAAAATTACGTGGAAACATCTTAATGTGGATTATTTTGTTCTTTGGCAAGCAATGTGATTGGATAACAGTGTTCATGTTATGGATATAAATTAATTGTTGTCAATTTTTTCTTTAGGAAAAGAAAGAAAGGCAGGAAAGAATTGAACGAAGACAAAAGAAACACCGTTGCTTTCTTGAAAATGAGGTTCTTCCTCCCTGGAGCCCTCCAAACAGAACTGTGTCCTCAAAAGTATTTCGATAATTCTGAGTCGACATTGATCTGTGAATTCACCACCATTAGCTATGGATTTGAAAAAAAAATCAGTCAGTTCTTTAAGTTAGAAGAATCTACTTTCATTAAGTGCAGATACTTCTCTCGAGAATGAAAAAGATACTCTGGGGTTTAATCAGTGGAAGCACGTTTTGCACTATAGATAAACTGCCTGAGATGAACAGCTAATAATCAGATTGCTGGAACAATTAAAATGTACCAAGCTATATCATGCCCTAAGAATTCTTGAAGCAGGGTATCCATGCTCACTTTCCCTGAGCTCAGCATGGTGTTTAAAGACATTTAATCCCACTAAGAAAAAGGACACCTAACAGGTGCCACAGAGAAATAGTTGAATGTATGGGTGCATTTGGATTGGCCTTCTGGAGTGCTGGATTGCTGGGAAGCAGTCTTAGCTCTCTCCCAAAGCAGAGAGTCTGCACTAGGCGGAGGAGAATGTTGACCAGCTGAGGAATTGGAGGCTCTGGAGAACTCTATTCATGAAGTCACTTTATTTTCAAACTTGGCCTTGTGGTTGGATGCAAGTGCACTTGTCTCTCCCAGGCCTATGGCACCTTGCCATGAACTCACCTGTGAAATTTTTCTTTCTAAATCCATCTCTCTTGCTTTACTATTTCATTTTGATGAAATGATGATGATGCCAAAAGGTATCAACTTAATGGAGGTGGTAAGTTGCACAATAGTCACAGACATCCAGAGGAGTTCAGGGTCACTGTCATAGTTACTTCTAGACTAAAATCTTGAAGACAACTGTTGTCCTCTGAAGTAGTCCAGAGGTTTACAAGTTATTTAGAAAACAGCTGGATAGGAGAGTGGATTTGTAATAATACCCAAAAACTATTTCTGCTCTCATAGCTCTGACCTATTTTAAGACAGTTGAAATGCCCTTTAGTCAGTAGTACCATGGATAAAAGAAACATTTACCCTTCATCAAGCCCTTTCATCATCTATCTGGTTAGGTCTTTATGAACACTGCTTGTCATCTTTATGGTAAGGTTAGCTTCTTACACAGTTAACAACTCTGCATCTCAGACAAACCAAGTGTCTTGCCATATAACTAACAGGGTTGGGTCAGGCTCGGAGCCAACCGTGTCTCTGAGCCTGACTCCTCCAGAGCTCACCTGTGGTCATTTTCACTCCACGTGTCCTCAGAGACTGAAGGTTCTGACAGGACTTCTATATAATTTAACTTTGCAAATGTATCTCAGCTCTCTTCACCTAAAATCATGGATTTTCAGCCTAGAATTACTTTCTCTAGTTGCTGCAGATGCTTGCTCTGTAAGTCTATACCATGGAGTAAGTCTTCGTGGGAGTTAAGGTGTTAATTACACATCTTGTATGTAATATGAAATGTCAGTAAAGTCATCAGGTTATGTTAGGTAGACTAGACTTTGAGTTCAAAAGGAATTTTCAGACATTTCACTGAGAAGAACCCATGCTGTAAGATGGGATGCCATGGACTGTTACAAGATTATGTCACCAGGTGCAGGACGTCTCCCAGGGAAAGGAAGCCTTTGGATGCTTCCAGAACTAGAAGACTGCTCCAGACATTGAAGTGATTCCTAGCACTGTGCTGTCCTCTCAGGATTCAGGAACTCTCAACACCAAGCTTGCCAGTCGAGAGTGGTAAGTGCTTCTTGTATTGAATTAGGTATTTGGTGCTTAAAAGATGTTGAAAATTCCTGGAAACTAAGGAAAATCAGAAAAAGGTTCATAAAAAGGTACATAAATGTGCATGTCAGGAATTTCACATTGAATTGTAAAAATGATTTTCTTCTACATTGTATTTTGTATCTTACTTTATACCTCCTAAGTTGTGAGAATTGATTAGCTGATTCATGTATAGTATCTTGCACACAATGAGGACTTAATAAAGATGCACCATCTTTATTTATTTATTTACCACATTCCCACATCATGAATACGAAGTTAACATAGTAGACAATCATTATTTGGAATTGCACATGTTTAGCCCCCTACAGGAACTCTGTCTTCCTGGCTAGGCTGAGCTGTACTACTCAGAATAAAGTGCTGTCTGCAGTAGGGTCCTCTTAAGAACACTAATTACAGTGTCCTTAGGACTAACTACTTCTGGAGAATGTACTGACAAATTAAGATGTTTCCAAAGACCCCAAATGTCCTTTTCCTAAAATATTATTGGAGATTTTTGTCCTTAGGTAAATAATATATTATTGCTAATTTAATATAACCTGTGTTCAACAGCACTGAGGTTATCTACGTAAATAAAAAGGTCTCTTCTGTTTGAGGAGGAGTTCAAACATTCAGCACTGTAGTGTGCATACTTTCTGAGCTCAAAGGGAAAAGTCAAGCCTGGGAATATTCTATTGCATATATTTATTTAAGGGATTTATTTTTTCCCTATTTGCTTAGAAAGTATCAAATATCCATATAGATATCTATTCATTGAATTTTCATTAATTTTTATTAATCACAGATAAAACTTTTGCATTGCATTTAAGTTTCATAATAACTAAGAAAAGAATACTGTGTAAGTCAAAAACCTAGTACTTTAGATTTTGAAGAGGTTTGAAACTAAGGACTCGGTATGCAGCAGCAGTATTCCCTTGGCACGGGAGTGGGTCACACTTGCAGGTGTTGGCTCACTAGCTGTTTTAGACTGTGAGTGATTAATGTTTGCACTATTGTCGAAGCAGTGTCTTATAGGCTTTGGTATCTGCAGTTGTGTGTTCTCTAGAGTGATGGAATTGTGTCTGTCAGAATGGTGTTTTAGTTAGTTACTAAACTTGGTCCAGACTCTTCCAAGTTGAATAAGCTGATTTCCAACAATTTTAGCTTTTCCATCCACAGACATCCAGTGTTATTGGGTTGTAGCTTGCTCCCTGGTCACCTTCCCACAGTTATGATAGTCAGGTAAAATGTTCACAGTAGGTTCCGTTATCTTGGTTACTTCTACTATAGCTGATGGCTGCACACGGAAATCTTTCCCTTGCCTTTCCATAAATACCCACCAGGTCACAGCTGTTTGGATACTCACACTGCTATTTAAAAAGTGAGAAAATAGTGAAATTTCTTAACTCCCAAATCATGAGCCAAGTTCCATTTAGAAAAAAGAGATTTCACAAAACAAGGGAAGTGCATGGTAGGTAGTCAAAATTATTCTCAAATGTAAAGTAGTTCAGGAAACTTAGAATTCCTAATTAAACCTTGGACCTGATTTGGAGAGTGCTATAATAAAAGGTATTTAAACCATATTCTGCCATTCTATATAAAACAAATATATTATCAGTTTCTCTAATTCCCAATTACAGTGACTGATAGAATAATAAGATGGTGTGTACATATGAAACTAAAGGCTTTTCTGAGTTTTTTAACTTTAAAATGTCAAGTAATCATTTAATTTTGGAATGTGTTTGCTAACTATACTTGAAACTGTATAGTGTTAACTTGGATAGACAAAATTCTTGGTGTTGTTAAGATGTTATAGGAATTATTGGTGTAGATGTATTTAATGTCTACTTACTGGTAACACATTTTCATGTAATATCTAATTTATTAAAGTCAATCATTCAAGACTTATTTTATTAGTGATATTATTTATGGACTCTGCACCAACATTTTTTATTTCACAGTGTGAAGAAGTGCAATGCAAGTTTATTTGTGGACTCAAAATCAAAAATACAGCATTTTGACAGGCCTTTTGTCAGAAATGACTGATATTTGGACATACAACTGATTTTTAACTCACAATTTGGATATAAAACTGGTTTTACTATACAAATTGCAGATGTAACATGATCATTAAATGATTAAATGTGCACAGAAGTTAAAATCACCTGTGGTGGTATGGATCAGGTATCCCTCATAAACTCATCTTCTGAATGTTTGTTTCCGGGCTGGTGAGGACTTGGAGGTGCAGCCTCACTGGAGGTGTATTATTAGCCCTGGCATGCCAGTGTTAGTTGGCTCTCTCTCCTGCTGCTGTTTTCTCCTGCTGTTGGCAAGGAGGTGATGTCCAGCCTCTGCTCCTGCCATGTTTCCCCTGCCATCATGAGGCTTCTCCTTGAGACTGAAACCAGAAAAAATACTTCCCTTTAATCAACAAGCAGGTAACCACCATATCACCCATGTTCACATCTCTCAAAGATAATTATAATTATCCTTGTATTTTTTACTCTTCCAGTTTTTACTTTCCAGTGCAATTTTTCCTGTAGCTGACATGGACAGAAAACAGAGGAAAGAGTTCCCTCTCTGGTTCTTCATTGCTCCCTCTGTCTGCCTCTCCACCCCTTCTGTCTGTGGGAGGGCTGGAAGGGGGCGTAACCTGTACAAAACACTAATGTATTCATGCATATATTCATATATTCAAACACACAAATTTTAAATAGTATATCAAACCATGTATGTGGTAACTAGATTTTATAACAACAATAATACATCAAGCACATATTTTCACACTTACAGCTTTATAATAAATTTTGATGCTGCATCTATATCTTATTTAAATTTTTATCAAGTAGTTTGTTTTCTTACAAGATTTATAATAGTAAATGTTAACATGGTGGTGCATTCTTTATTTTTGTAGCCAATATCTCTACTAGCAATAATAAACCTCATTCAGACTCTTATTAAAACAATAGTATTTAAGAAACATCCCATGATTCATTTAGTATTAAAATGCCAGAAAACCCTGCAAGTTATGTAGTAAAGGTTTAGAGATAAAGGTTTTATGAACAGGACTATCCTTGCTGTAACACTTGGTGAGATTACGAGATACCATAGGACATTTGGTAAGGTCATTGGTGCTGCATGTTAATAATTTCAGCAGTTAGAAATTGGGGGTCAGGAGTTTAAAGCTACCCGTATCTACATAGCAAGTTTGAGGAAAGCCTGGATTTCAAATGTGAATGAATAAATTTAATATTTTTTCAATGGAAAACAAATGGAGTGTACCTGTGTGTATTGTGAGATTGCATTATTAGGAAAGAAAATAAAGACTCATTCTAATATTTACAATTACCAGCTTAAGATCCTTTCATAGTGTCCTTGCTTCTGTGACTGTATTTACCAACAAAATTATGAAATTTTTGGGAAAATGGATATACCTGGAAAGAATTGTATTAAGTGAAAAAGACCAAAACCTCATGTTCTCTCTGATATTCAGATCCTAGATTGTAACATCTAGAAGTATTTGTGTCCTAGGAGGTAATTTGTAGGTCAATTCTATCAAGACAGAATGGTGGTGACCAAGCTTGAGGACAAAGGGAAGAGTGAGGGAAGGACAGAAGGACACAGGGGACATGGAGACAGAAGGGAGCAGATGTTGACGGAAGGGAAGTGGGGGAGAGCACTAAAACAAAGTGCTTCTGAAAATGCAAAAATGATACCTGAAAATCTATATGGCTTTTAAAAATGATTAAAACTAGGGCTGGAGAGATGGTTCAGCGGTTAAGGCGCTTGCCTGCAAAGCCTGAAGACCTGAGTTCCATTCCCCAGCTCCCATGTAAAGCCAGATGCACAGCATGGTGCATGCATCAGGAGTTCCTTTGTAGTGGCTGGAGGCCCTGGCATGCCCATTAATATCCTCTCTCTCTCTTTCTCTCCTTGCAAATAAATATTTTAAAAAACATTAAAATTTTAAATCTGTGCTTTTTGGACAATGACATTCACTTTTTACCCATTTTGCAAGTTCAATGTACTCAGGGAAAATCCTGAAGAATCAAGTTAAATTTCCGTATTTGTGTATCACAGAGAATACTTTATAAGTGTTGAATTCTTCCTAGTCAGCCTTCCACGTGCGTCCATGGCTAAAAGTCACATTGGCCAGCCATAAAATTTGACAATCATGAACATGTCGGGAACCTTTACAGACAGCATGCAAGACTTCCGGTAAGCTCACACTTCTGGGGGAATGAGTAGCTGTATGTGGGAATGCATCTAAATGATTAGAATTACTGACATTACTGTGCAGTCACAGAAAACGCATTAAATGTCTATGGCCATGATTATTTCTTATGTTTAAGGAAACAAAATAAAGTCATAAGTGCTGTGGGGACATCGTTAATGAAAACTGTCGGCAGGCACTGACTCAGCTCAGACAACCCAACCAAAACAAGAAAGAAAATGTCACCCTTCAAATGAGTGACACTTCTTATAATCTGTGAGTCATGGTAGAAAACAAAATCTGTCATAAACATAACACATGAAAGCAGCTTCCAGATGTTTTTGACTGGGCAAAGGGATATGTTTTATTGATGAGTCATACAGTAAACTTGCTTAATTAGAAACTCGCAGGTAGGGGGTGGGAATCAGAAACCATTGTGTATTCTTCATTGTGATTTCATATTCAAACTAAATGAGAAGATTACTATCCAATTAATGGAAAGTGAAAATTAAATTACAATTTAATAATTTGATTGAATATACCAATACATGGGAGGCTGATATTTTTACCCCAGAGAATTATCTACTTTCCATTTCTTTATTACATTAATTTACAGCTGTTTATTTAGAAGTCATGTTTTTTTGAAAAATATATTTTTATTTATTTGCAAGCAGAGAGAGACAGGGAATGAGCATGCTGGGGTCTCTAGCCACTGCAAAAGAACTCCAGATGCATGTGCCCCTTCTTTGCATTTGGCTTTATGTGTGTACTAGGGAATTGAACTTGGGTCTTTAGATTTTGAAGACAAGTGCTTTAACGTGTAAGCCATCTTTTCAGCCCCATAGGTGTCATGATTATTATCCATTGCTCATGGGCAGATCCTGGAGAAAAAAAAGTAGCTAAACAGAGCTTCATGTCTAGGAGTCATGTTCTCACCCACCTGAAAGCAGATGGTACAAGCATGTGACAATACCTTGCCCTTTCCATCCTAGGATCATCTCTGTTAACTTTTGGAATTCTCTCAAACAAAAAAAAGTGGAAGGAAGGAAGGAAGGACCAAAGGAAGGAACGAAGGAACGAAGGAAGGAAGAAAAAACACTCCTTCCTTTACCTAGGCATTTATTCTCCTGAGCCAAATCAGGTGGAGAGAGCTGATTATTATTCCTGTATGTTGTGGACACTGTCAATTACCTGGCCAATACCCAAGCTTCAGTCCTTGCTTGAAAACAGAGCTATGGTTATGGGCAGCTCACAGGATGTCCTGTGAGTTTGAATTCTTTACCATACTAATTTCCATGGTGACAGATGACACATTTCTGCCGATGTAACTAGAGTTGTGTGTTGAGAAAGGTAGTCATCGACTTTTCTAACCAAAGGAGACAAATACAATGAGCTTCAAAAACAACCTTTATCTGCCTTGACCACAGAGTGATTGGACTGAACAGCAGAACACTCTCCTTCCCCACACATCACGGTTGTCTCTGGACACAGGGCCTCCTATGAAAAACAAATGCCTAGCTTGAAAGTTGCTATTCTATTACTTAAAACCAAATAAGATGCTGCATAACATGCTCTCATTCTATAAAGTGCACAGTGATCTTCTATAATACACACTATTGGGATTCCGTTGGCAATACTAATTACTAAAATCAGCAAATCTCAAACATCAGTGGTCTTAAAGCAATTGAAGCCCATTTTTTCCTGCACTTAAACAACTCAGGAGTGGATGTGGTAATGACGGAGGTGACAGCCACTGAAAGCCAGGCCCTTCACCACCCTTGAGCAGTAACTCAGCCAAATGGAAGAATGGTGTGGTGATTTGACCCAGGTGTCCCCTATAAACTTAATGAGTCCTGAATGCTTGATCCCAGCTGATGGCAGTTTTGGAATTAGAACCTTGTTGGAGCTGTGTTGTTGGTGGTGGACTTATGGGGGTTCTAAACCAGCTCCCCCTTGTCAGTGTTTGGCACACTCTCCTGCTGCTGTTTGCAGTGCTGTGGCGGAGGTGATGTCCACCCTCTGCTCATGCCATCATTTCCCCTGCCATCATGGAGCTTTCCCTTAGGTCTATAAGCCAAAATAAACCCATTCCTCCCATCAGCTGCTTTTTGTTGGTTTCTTTGTCACAGCAACAAGAAAGATTGACTTCAACAAATGGAAACAGCAGGTATGAGAGCTGAGGGAAGGATTTCACAGGTCAGTGCTTGGAGAGGTAAGCACAGAGAAGCTACCTGCCACCCAGGGCAGGAGGAAACAGAGATGGTCCTCAGCGAGTCACTGCCTTAAGGCACAACTAGAGTTTTTTTAAAAAATATTTTATTTATTCATTTTCAAGCAGAGAGAGAGAGAGAGAGAGAGAGAGAGAGAGAGAGAGAGAGAGAGAGAGAGAGAGAGAGCGCACCAGGGCCACCACCTTGTGGGTCTGGCTTATGTGGGTCCTGGGGACTTGAACCCGGTGCCTTAGGCACTGGAGGCAAGTGCCTTAATCTCTGAGCCATCTCTCCAGCCCACAACTAGAGTTTTGATGTCTGTCTTTTAAATTTACCTGTCGTTTAGCTTTTAAAAATTATAGTATGTATATATGTGTAAATATATATTCAAACATTTTTGAGATTGAACTATGTTGCTAAATGTATCATTAGTTTGGTGTCTTATTGCTTATAGAATACTCTTGAAATTGTATAAACATATCATATCTGTTTTCAATATTTTGGATTATGAATGAAGCTGCCTAAGCAGTCTTATTCAATATCTCTGTAGATATATGATTCATTTCTATTACACAATCAACTGTGAATAGAATTTCTCAGTCACAGAACAAATCGATGTCTAAGAGTTCAAAGCATCTGGCATCCAATTTCCTAAAGTGGTTCCATCTCTTTTGCAGACTGTCCATGTATGTCATCAAGCTCTAAACATTTACATACAAAAACCTTACAGCCAAGGCTACTTTTTAGCAAGAGTCATTTATCAGAAATCTTTTTTGAAACACAGTTTGTTCTAAAATACATGACAATGAGTTTGGATTCTGTCATAAATGATTATATTTAAACCAATTAGCTAACTCAGCAACTATTAACCTGTTATTTATAGGGACCATGACCTGTAGCTGTCATGAAGAGATCACCACAAACCTTTAATAATATTGTCTACACCCAAATCTTGTAGCAATCAAGATTTACTCAGATGCAGCCGGGTGTTGTGGCGCATGCCTTTAATCCCAGCACTCGGGAGGCAGAGGTAGGAGGATCGCCATGAGTTCAAGGCCACCCTGAGACTACATAGTGAATTCCAGGTCAGCCTGGACTAGAGCGAGACCCTACCTCGAAAAAAACAAAAAAAAAACAAACAAAAAAAGATTTACTCAGATGCAAGGCAGTATTTTTTGTATATTGTGATTTTTTTTTGCATCTTTTCCTCTTTTTTCAGTCATTTCAAAATGAGTTTTTGGCACTGCTGTGAATGATGCTACTTTAATGCATAGGAACATTTATTAAGTTACCCAATGGTACTAATAAAATGGCTGAAGAGGAGGACATTTGCTCTTAAAGCAAATAAGAAGTGTTGTGATAGAAAATAAAGTGAATCTTGTGAGTGTTCTTGTACCACCATTGTTTACTAAAAGCATAAAAGTCAGATCATTTGGGGACTTATTTTGAAGCCAATTTTTAAGTTATAAGACATACCTTCTCATGTCAATAAATCACTTTAAAATATTAAAAGTAGGTACAATTAATTAAGGAAATATTTTGCCAGTTCCCTCAAAGCATAACGATATCACTTAGTGTTTCATCAAAAATTGGTATGCATCCATTTATCAACCTTGTCAAATTATGACAGGTGCAAGTTCTATAAAATAAATCAGGCAATTCTTTAAAGAAAATGATATTGGAAGAGGGGGGCGGAAAGATTCTTGGAGCCATGGATGGGAGGGAATTTCCAGAGGCATTGCCTAACCCCACTTTGACTGCTGCTCTCACAGCTCATAACCTACAACCCCACAGTGAACATCAGCAATCCTACCTGAGAGGGTCCTCAATGGAGTGGGGGCAGGGAGGAGGGAAGCGATGGTTGCAATTCGTGATTTGTCCATACAAGGTTAAAAAAAATTTAAAACAGGTTCAGTCTGTACCCAGAAGTCATGTTGAGAGGAAAATATACCTGTTAATAAAGAAAAAACATTTTAGATCTCATTTTAATATTTCAGAATACTTTTAACTCTTTCAGAAAGAACTGAAAGGAATTAAGAGTCAATGTTTCATACAGCCCCTTAACATATGAAATACTTTTTAGATCAGTCTGAAATGTAGTCATCTTTTTGTATAAGACAACTTTGCTTAAATATTTCAATGATGTCCCTTCAACCTTCAGGAACCAGGTTATCTATATATGGTCCATTTGGGATTTTCAGTCTCATTGTTAGTGACATTTTCCATTAATTATGGAAAGACTTCAGTTTTCATCACTGATTTACAGCTGGTCTCTCCTCCCTCCAAGCTTATATTAGAATGACATCATCATTATTTCAAACACTTGGGTTCTACTCTCCACCCTTCACAAACACAGGGTTAGCCTGCATCCTTTCATTAAATAAATTCAGACATAAAAAAATAAAAAATAAATAAATTCAGACATGACTATCAGACCTTTCAATGTTTTTCTTCATTCATTACTTGGTTTTCTCAAGATTATTTTGTGGACTTTTAGGCAACAAATGTATGATAACTGTGCATTCTGAATTTTTAAATGTTTAAGAAGATGTAAGGTTCTGACCTTATAATAAAATGACAGCTACACTGGTAGTTACACAGTTATATTACCCGGATTGTCCTTTCCTCATGGCTCAGCATTTTCTAGTTCTGAGCATGTCTACAAAGAGGTGTGAGCGTGGGCAACAATTTTCATATCATACAAGTTGTTGTTATGAACTGAATGTTGAAGCCTTAACCCTCAAAATGATGCTACTTGCACATGGACCCTTCATCATGTAATTAGGCTGAGATATGGCCCGTGAGTGTAGAACCCTCTGAATGGGGTTAGTGTCTGTGAGACCAGAGTTGTCTCACGTGTCTATGAGGACATAGTAGGATGGTGGCTGTCTCAAGCTTTTGCCAGAATCCATCCACTATGATTTTTACCTCAGCCTCCCCAACTATGGCAAATTAATTTTTATGTCAATCCAGTGGATCAATATGGTGATTTTTTTTCTAATCACCTATGTCAAAATGATGAAAAGATCCTTTACCTGGGACATGTGCCCAGTACATGTGTGGGTCTCCCTCAGTTCAGTCTTGAGGGCAGAGTACATTGCCCAGATTCATAGTGGTAATTCACATTGCCCAAAGAAGTTTCCTGAAAAGATACATTGGAATAATTTTGTCTTCTGTTCACTGGATTGCTCATTCAGGAACCCAAGGGTGTATACTTTTTAATGTATCTGTATTTCACATACTTTGATGCTTTTTACCATTTCTCAGTCTAGTCCTTGGTGCCATTCACTATTTGGTTAACATTTATTTCCAGTCTCATGTTGTTAATTAGGATTTACAGTTCAGAATTTAATAGGTTATCAATTCAACGGATATATTTGTGTCAGTCATGTATTCTCATTTTCTTTCCTTCATTTCCTGTATTAGTAATAATGCTTATGAACTTATAATTTATTTATTATTTTTTTCTTCACATTGTGTCATGGTTTGATCCAGCTAACAAATAAATGTGTTCTGGTTAATCAATCCTCAGTGATGGCAGTTTGGATTTTACAACCTCGATGGAGCTCTGTTGTTGGGGGCGGGTTTATGGGGATTATAAACCAGTTTCCCCTTGCCAGTATTTGGCACACCTTCCTGCTGCTGTTTCCAGTGCTGTGGTAGAGATGATGTCCACCTCTCTGCTCATGCTATCATTTTCCCTGCCAGGATGGAGTCTCCCCTCGAGTCTGTAAGCCTAATAAACCCATTCCTCCACAAGCTGCTTTTGTTTGGGTTCTTTATGCGCAGCAACTAGGGGGCTGATCACAACAGTTTTGGCACCAGGATGTGGGGTCATCTGTTGCTGCTAGAACCCTGATTCTGTGGCTTTGGGCTTTTGGAAGCGATCTACAGGAGGAATATGGACGGATTGGAAACCTTGTCCTAAGAGGTGCCGTTCAGTGCTGTAATTACAGTGTGATGGATCATTCTGGTCATAGTTAAAAGACCTGAATGAATGAGAACTATGGACTGTGAGGTTTGGCTTACAAGGGTGAGAAAGAACTTTGTCAGGACTGTGCCAGAAGCAGTTTGTGTGAGAGGCTTGCTGTGTTCTGCCTGCCTGTGTCCTGGGAACTTGTGCAGGGTTGCTTGACGTAAAGATGGACTGGTGTGAGCAGATGGAGATGGCACAGAAAGAAAGATCTTTGGGTCGAAACTGCTGCCCATTCACCTGCAATTGTTTGAGAGATTACAACCATTGAGATTCAGCCAGCTCGTCTGCACTGGAACAACAGGAAGAATGTGGACTCTTTGAAGTAAGAGGCCTGAATGCTTTGTTTCCCCCTGGATTAACAAGTTGGTAGCCCACCTGGTTCTGTGGAATATAACAAATGCAAGAAGAGAGAGTCGTTGGATTTGCAATACAGTTTTGTTTTGAAAAATGGCCATAGGAGTGTGAAGCAGGTGTGCTAGGTTACCTGCATGGAGCCCGATGGAGCCATGAGGATGAATTTTGGGTTGCAATGGAGACCCAAAGAATTCCAAGACTATGGATGGCTACCAAGGCGAACTGCCAGCACCGGATAAAGTTTTCCCGGACTTCTGTGAGTAGCCGAGCTGGAGGGGTGGATTTGAATCTCCAAGAGACATTTTATTGGTTAGAATCATTGAACTTGGAGTTAGAGATTGATGGTGCCCTGCTTGTTTTAAATCTTGTATTGGTTAGTCTTTTTGCTGTGCCTCATGGTTTGCAGTGTGAATGTTCTGTGACATTATGGGTTTATTTTTGGTATTATGGCTCAATTGAAAGCTGTGGGAACTTAAGAGTTGAGGTGAACACATTGTATTTATATCATGTATGATTGCTAGTTTGTGGGGGCCAGGGAAGGACTGTCATGGTTTGATCCAGGTGTCCCCCACAAACAAATGAATGTGTTCTGATAGATCAATCCTCAGCTGATGGCAGTTTTGGTTTTACAACCTCAATGGAGCTTTGTTGTTGGTTGCGGGCTTATGGGGATTATAAACCAGCTTCCCCTTGCCAGTATTTGGCACACCTTCCTGACACTGTTTGCAGTGCTATGGTGCAGGTGATGTCCACCCCTCTGCTCATGCCATTGTTTTCCCTGCCAGGATGGATTCTCCTCTTGAGTCCATAAGCCAAATAAACCCATTCCTCCACAAGCTTCTTTTGTTTGGGTTCTTTCTGTGCAGCAACTAGAAAGCTGACCGCAACACATTGGGTGACCTACATCAATCTTGGTTTACATATTGTAAGAAATATACATTTAAAAGGTACCAAAAATTGACAAATCTGGTGGGCAGAGATTTTGCCTGTTTCTGTGCACATCATTTATTTTTATCAAGTTTGGAGTATGTATGTAGATTTGCAAAGCACATTTTCCCACCACCCACAGAGACAGGCATCAGTGAACTGCTCATGGTACAGTTTCTCTGTCACCTTCCTGATGCTTCATGCAAATTAACATTTTCATGTTTTCCCCTTAAATTCAACCCTCGTATTAGACTACACAGTCTCTCTGTCTTGGGGGGGACAGTACCACTGTTAATATATATATCTTGTTCTAGTGAGCCCCTTCTTTACAGGATTTACTCTCAAAGTTCACTGTCTTTCTTTGCGGCATGTTGGTGTTTCACCAACATGTAGCAAGTACACAGCAGGCAGGGTAGATGTAGGGAAACCTTTTCTCCTCACATCACAATGTAATTATTGTGGCCTTGCCTCATGCACTGGCCACAGATAACTTATTTTATAAAAAATGAATTTTATATTTTAATATATTTTGTTATTATGGGTTCATTTTCACAATAAATGACAGTGATGTTTTACCATGCTATGTTAAAATTTGAAATACATGTTGGTGCCTTTGATTTTACAGTGTTTTAATCCTTTGTAAGCTGCTTATGAATAGGTAAGGAAGGGTAAGTGGACCTAATGTGGATCGCTCATAGACATGCTAAGACATCCTGCAATAACACCAAATGACATAGCCAGTGAAGAACCTATTGGCTCCACTCCCATTCTTAATGTGAGAACATTGCATGAGAATTTCAGAGGCTGAGCTTAGGTTGTAGGGTATGAGGGTCTCTCCATGCTAATGATCAGATGGAGAAGCCTCTTCACATGTCCCGGACAGCCTCTAGGATGACTCTGAACAAACAGTTCTCTAAGGAGAATGCTAATGGAAATCTGTTTATTTAGGGTTTCTGTGTGTGTTATGTATGGCATATGCTTGCAATGCACCTGTGTATAGACATGCATGCTGTGTGTAAGTGTGCATGCATGCAGACGTCAGAGGAAAACTTTGGGTTCCCTTCTTGCTCTTCTGCATATTTCCTTCTTATTCAACTTAGACTTGCCAGTTCCTATCTGGGAGCCATAGTAGAATTCTGATCTCCACCCAACGCCCCACGAAGAACTGTGGTTATAGACATACATCGCCAAACTCAGCTTTTTAATGTTGGTTCTTGGGAGTCAAATTCAGGTGGGTCAGGTGATGTCATGCCCTCCCAGACTTTGATTTATAAGTGGCAGGTGTTTTTAATCACTGTTTTGTTATATTGTGATTTTTAGAACAAAACACGTGTTCTAAACCAAACAAAATTCTCTCCTCTGTCATTCCTGGAGGCCATTATGTTTGATGTATGCATGGAACAGCTATGCAGTCATTGTCAGATAGCAAAGCAGCCCATGAAATGTTCACTACTCTTCTCGGGTACAGCCACACCTTCTAGGATGTGACCATAGAATATAGGCTACCAAGCCCTGCTGGAAGACCCAACACCTTCCAAGTGAAGCTTTTCTATTCACTTCATAGTACTGCTGTAGCTAAGTTCCATGTGACCCACTGAAGGCAGCATGAATTATAACCTAATTTTCCTGTAGATGTGAGGACTAGTAATGGATTGGATGAATAAACTTACAGTAGGCGTGCTGTTCTCCTTTCTAGATTCTAGGAGAGCTTGCCTACTTGTTCAAGCTGCTGGCCAAGTGTGGCTTCTTGGGGTTGGAAGATGATGATCATCTCTTCCTGGTATTACACTGAGGGCCATTCCTCATTCTACTTGCCTCCACGTTTCCACTTTTCCCATAATCTGGATGCTTCCACATGTCTGTGTTCCCTGTATTCAAAGCCATCATCATGGTATCCTTCTAGTGTCTAGTCTCTCTCACCCTCGTTTCCTCATGTGATGAGATGTTGTCCACCCTGATAATTTTTCTAAATGAAATCTGATTGATACACTTCATGAAACAACTGTAATTCTCTCCTCGAGTATGCTCTAATGCAGGACATTATAGAGTGGCCCTCTTTGAGAGTAATTATTCTACCTTCCACAAAGATAGATTGACAACCATGCAGAAAAGCTTGTGATGTCAGGGAACATGATGAGGGCAGCCATGGACAGTAGTCAGCAGCCCAGAGTAGGTTGTAAGTGGGGAGAAGATTCAGGCAGATGTCTGGTGGCATCACGGGGTCTGGAAACAGAAGCAGCACCTGAGCTCATGAGGGACCTCAGCTTCACCTCCTCTTTTCTGGTTCCTGCTTTCCCTCCTATCTCCATGAACTGGCCTAACTCCTACTCATTGACTAGAATCAGCTCAAAGAGTTCCCTCTCATGCAGCCTTCCAGGATAATGCCAGGTAAGATGAGCTTTCAACCACAGTCACCCTCAGAGTCCAACACCCAATGCAGAAAGCACACAGCTTTTGTAACCTCTCACCTTACTGCGCCCTTGAAGAAGGTACAGAAGTCACTCTTTGCTTATTCCATTTCCTGTTCCCAGAGTGGATGTTTCTAGTCCACGCTCACAACACTTGTTGAATAAGGATCTTGACCTTACTGCTGTATCAAATGACTTTCCACCCATCTTTATCCAAAGGAGGAGACAAGGCTTGACGAGAGATGGGGACAATATTTAGTCTCAACAAAATCTATAAAAACATTTCAACCAGGTAACATTCACTGTACTCAGAGCTGCAAACTTATCAGCATCAAAAGTAGAAAAACTGATCATGATCTTTAATAGTATAATGGACATAGACCTTCTAGGGTTGCATTTGGGTCATGACTTCTTGTATTGTCCAACCATGACATCAAGTCATCGAACCTTCATTAAACAATTGCTTCCTGGCAGTTTTTTAAAAATGGTTTAAATACTAACACTTGCTCTCACATCTTGGGAGTATCATTGGCTTTGGGTGGGAGAGGTAGTAATGAGATTATCTGAATGAAGTCACCTCTCTCCATCTTGTTGAGTATTTGCATGGCGCCAAAATGCCAGCGCCTAGAAACCGAGACACACACATCCAGCTTAAATGGATTATCGGAATGTAGGCAGCAGCTAGACTTTGAAGCTCTTTGATCTGTGCTGAAATATGAGAGAAACAGTATTGGAAAGGCAGGGGTTCACATTCTAGAACAGAGCTCTCCCTCACCCCTGAGCTCCCTTTCCCATCCCAGCAGCAGACCTCGAGAATGACCTCCTGTTCTGTCCTGCTCTTTCTCTTTCCCCAGGGACACAGCCACAGAATGTCTGCATGAGACAAAATCAAATCAGGTTTCCATCCATCCACTTAGAGAACACAGAATTGGTTTTTAATCTATAAGTGTTAGCATCTAGTTAGGTTTCCCCCAGACCAAAATGATCATTCAGGAAGCATTTGTTGTTCTTTTGTTCATTCTTCCAAGAACATTGCACCACTTCACCCTCTAATTAAATTCCTTTTGAGTCTCAGAGCTACTTAGGAAATATTCAGGAAGTTTCTGATGAAGGAGACTCGAGCCACTCAGGGACACTGGTTAGAGGAAATGACACAGGAGTCGTCTTATCTCACTCTTATATTTGAATGATCCTATGGGATTTAGAAATTCCACAGTGATTATACATGGTCTCTAGAGTCCTATCTCCCCATGAAAGTGTATAACTCTATGACAACCATGACTGTAGCCTACCATTGTCAACATATAGCTCTGGCATCAATCTCCAAATATCTCTGAAGATTGGGAATTCTTCCCTTGTCCTGTAACTGGTGCTGTGATGCAGAATCCAACTGTTGACAGTGCCACAATAAGGGTGACTCAATGCCTATCTTTCCACTCATCAAGGAGGACCAAGCCAGTGGCTATAACAGGGCTGACAGACAGCAGCAGGTTGGGAACATCTCCAAACACAGGAAGTAAAATCATATCTCCATATGTCCACAAAGGATCTTGAATTTCCATCTCCAAAACCTCATTGTTCTATGAAAGATGCTTGAATATTCTGAAAATTTTCAACATCAATTCCAGCTTGGGAAGGTACTAAATAAAACTCAATGAGGTATAGCCTAATTTTTAAAAGATATGTGCCATCATTTCCTAAGCCAAGACCTAGAGTTAGGCTCTGGTCCAGGTGAAACTATTTTATGACTATTATTTACACAGAATTGTTAACACAAGCATTTTGAGTCGCATTTTTTAAAATTTTTTAAAAATGTTATATACTCAGTAAGAAAAATCTTGAGACAAGACCAAAATTTAAGCACACAATTCATCTGTTTTATAGATACTTTGTACATGTAGCCTGTAGGTAACTTTACTCATTTTAATATGTATTATGCATGGAACATAGTTTCATAGAACTGACATCTTGAAGTGTCACATTGATAGTCAAAACATTTCAGGTTTTAGAACATTTTAGATTGTAGATTTTTGAGTCAGGTATGTTGACATGCACAAATACACATAAGAGAAGAGGGATGGGTGTTACAGGGATGTGAAAGAAAAATTTACTGCTGTGCTTTGAATTGTGATACTTTAATCAGAAAACAAAACCTTAAAATAAATAAAGTAGTTAATATTCTACCAAGTAATTGGAACTTGCCCCATGGTACCCTTTCTGCAGTAGTTCTAAATCCAGAGAGAACAAAACTGATTTGATGTGTAAAGCCATTGAGCAAAATAATATGCTGGTGGAATTGTTCTCAAGGCTGACATCAAAATGAATGATCAATACCCTTTAGCCTTTTCCCTGTGATCTATTCTCAAAATGAATATCTGAATAGAAAACTCTAATAATTATTGAATTCTATGAAAATTTTTACCTTAAAGCCTAGTAATACTTTTCATATATTTCATTCTGATATTATTATAGATGCTTGTGTTTTCACAAAAAAACATAGAATTTAGATTTGCTTCCCTATTCACCAAAATACATGTGATTAGTAGTAAACTGCAGTAATAGAACCAAAAATTTCGAAGAATATAGACTTTTAAATTAGAATGACCTAGGTTCACATCCCAGCTCTCCTGCTTACAAAGCAGTAAGCCTCAGCCCTCTTATCTCTAAAACATAGAGGCTTTATAGCACTTCTGTGGGAATATAAAATCAATGGGGTAGTATAATGGTGTAGAAGTTCCCTGCTGGAATAAACCTTATTTGCTGTCAGTTGCTTCATTGATATAGCTAGTGAGAAATTTGATTGCCCAAGGTGTGTGTGGGGGGGGGGGGGAGCTGCTGTCCAAGGTTCTGAAGCAGCCAGTGCCTTTTGGAGCCTGCATAAGTATTATTTAGAGGGGGACAAAAGTGGTCGAATCATTTGCATTTTGGTTCAACGAGCAAATAAGCCAGACTTGGAACAAGTTGATTTAAGAGGACTGAGGTAATATATGATAACATGATCCATGACAGCCTGTGTTACTTAGTAAAATCCTCTTCCAAAGGAAAACTTCAGAGGTTTGGACTGGGTGTACAACCTAGTGGTAGAGCACTTGCCTAGCATGTGTGAGGCCATAGGTTCAATCCTCAGAAGGAAGGAGGGAAGGAAGGAAGGAAGGAAGGAAGGAAGGAAGGAAGGAAGGAAGGAAGGAAGGAAGGAAGGAAGGAAGGAGGAAGGAAGGAGGAAAGAGAGGAAGGAGAAAAGGGAGAGAGGGAGAAAAGGAGAGAAGAAAGGAGGGAGGGAGAAAGAAGGGAAAGAGAAAGTGAGCAAAGAGACAATTTCACAGTTACAACTAGGTCTTTAGGTTAGAAGACCTAGAAGTTTAGAGAACAGGGAAGGTGATCTGAGTGGATAACAGTAGCATGTTTACTGACATCAATGGACAATGGTTAGGATAGCCCTTAGGTCATGAATAACCCAGATGACCCAGCCTGGCAATAGGTTTTCTAGTAAACACCAGACTTGTAGTTTTTTTGCTGTTTTATGGGGTATTCACCCCAATTGCAAATAGTGTCTCCATATGTCAAGCAAGAGGTCTAAGACCTCTGTTGATCATTGGAACTAAAAAGGATCATAGAAATCATAAAATATAGCATCTCTCCCTTGCTGGAACCTGTATTCTACTTGATATAAAATTGACTCTATATTGTTGACTCTTCACCAAGTTGGGCTTATTATTCTCTTTACCTTGACCAAACTTAAGACAAGGTTCTTCCTAACTATAGGTGCCTTTTCTTAAAGCAATTATTTTAGAAAAAAATATAATCTTAAATGTTTGCTCTGCTTCTTGGAGATAGCAAATCTTTTCCTACCATCTTGTCAATTCAACACTCAGGAGTCTCTTTCACAAGGATTTGGAAGCCTTTCATTTGAGAAGAATTAAGAAAGGTGGTGTCCTACCTTCCAGACTCTGCAGGATCATAACTCAAGCAGCAAAGGAGAGTGACCTGGTTACTTTGCCCTACATCCTCACCGACGTCCTTCATTCTGTTCCATGTGATTGTATCTGTATGATAATCTCCCACTGCTTTTACTTGGGGAGTGAGATCATTCCCTCTCTTGATAGGTTTGAGAAAACTTTCCCTTTTCTATAATTTTTGTGGTACTTTGGGCTTCATGTATGATAGCAAAGATTGCTAAAACTGAACTATATCTTCAGCCCTTGTTTTATTTTTTTTATTTTGAGACAGAGTCTAGCACCACTACACAGTAGCTCAGGCTAGCCTTGAACTTTCAGTCCTTCAATGTGAGCTTTTGGAATAGCTGGGATAAGCCGGGCGTGGTGGTGCACGCCTTTAATCCCAGCACTCGGGAGGCTGAGGTAGGAGGATTGCTGTGAGTTCAAGGCCACCCTGAGACTACATAGTGAAGCGAGACCCTACCTCGAAAAAACAAAAAAAAACCAAAAAAAAGAGAATAAAGTGGAATAGCTGGGATTACAGGCATTTTACAGCCAGGGATGGCCTCACTTGCCTACTTAACTTTTCTGGAGCATTTTTTCATAATCACATGAAGGTAAGGTCAAGGCCAATAGATCAGTTTTTGTCATTGTGTCTCCAGAACTAAAATAAGATTTAATCATTATTTTTGGATCAATAACTTTTTTCTTGCCAAGTCAGTTAGAAAAGTTTAGCATCATGCATTTCGTTAGCTTTGAGACCTTGAATAGGTCACTGATACTCTATTAATGTACCATATAAGATGAAGAAAATGTAAATATTCTGATATTTTGGATGGACTACAAGGGTTGCCTTAGTGTATAGAAAGTTCTAGTAATATCCAAACCCTTTAGCACTTGTTACTAAATTTTGACCCAGTGAACTCAGAATGTAATATGTGAACCTATTTTAGGATTGGATCAGCACCGCAAAGGTTTTATGGATTTTTTTATGTTGCTTTGTTTTAGGGTTATTTTATTTCGCAATTGATGGGCAAAAAAGTTAAGCTAGTTTAATGGAAATGTATTTGACAATCATATCTTTGTGAGTAACTTGTCTTCTTTTATACATTGTCTATTTGGGTTCTTGGCATTTATCATGTTTTTGTATTATCTCTCTATATGTTTAAGGTGATCATTCTTCATTAAATTATTGAAAAGGCAAAAAAATCTCATACTTTTGAAAAAAACAAAAATGATAATAAGAAAGACACAGAGAAAGGGGAAGAAAGACAGAGAGGAAAGGAAGGAAGTAAAGAAAGAAGGGAGGGAGGGAAGGAGGGAAAAGGTGAGTGGAGCTTAGGGTTTGTTTTCAAGGAAAATAAAATGGAAAATTATGGGATCAAACAGGCAAGGGGAGTCTGATAGGTTTATTTTGTTTGTTTTACAGTGTCTGGAGTTGAACCCAAGGCCTTCTTGTGCGAAGCAAGCACACTCTTCCACAAAGCTATATGAGGTAGATGGGAACAGTGTGTGTCATGTCAGATGTTATCACAGATTAGATCTGTGACTTATTTAAAGTTGTGGGCAGCATTCATAGGATGTACCTCTTGAATACTGCAGTGATGCTTTCTATAGGGTCCTGGCCTGAGAGTCTTCGCAAGAATGAGAAGTACCCACTCCATCCCAAAGCCCATTATGTCTTGGCACTGAGGTACATGTGTGAGAGAAGGAAAGCAGTTAATGCCAGTTTAAATGGCGATACAATATGTAACCAAGGGGAAAGTGTGATGGTATTAGGCACAAAAAATACTAGAGGAATATACATCTAGGAAGCCAATTTTAGCTCTAGCTTATTGAAGACTTTCTCCACCTTTCAGTGGAAGGTAAAATAAAATGGTCAGTCCTCTTCTCACTATGGTGCATTGCAGGGGGGACCTTTGAGAAAGTGATCTGCAACATAAATTCATTTACAAAGACAGTCAGGAGCACATGAGCTATTTTCCATAGCAGAGGTCAGTTATCTGTAGGAAGTGAGCAGGAAACAGACAGTTTTTGAAGAAGTACTCTCATGAAAGACAAACCATGTGGATCTGTATACATAGGGACAGCTGTGGAAGTTTCTAGAAAAGCATTAGGGTATCTTCAGAAAAATATAAGCTCTTAATGCAAATACTGCTTATTTTTGCCACTGCTTCACTCATTAAGGATCCCATGTCTTCATACTCACAAAACAGAATCTATAAGCAAGATGGCAAAATTCTAGTAAGAGACAAGCTTGACTAAACCAGATATGTCGTGTGTGTGTGTGTGTGTGTGTGTGTGTGTGTGTGTGTGTGTGTGTGTGTGTGTAAGGTTGAGGATTCATACCAGAACCATATTTAATAATACTTGGGGCTTTTCTGTATAGTTCATTTCCAAGCCTTTAGTAAATTATATGTAGTTTCATGTTACTGTGTGGTTTCACTCATTTTCAATTCATCATTTTATTTCCTTTCTGCAAGTAAATGAATCTCCCCAGAGATTTGTATATATTAATGTCCAGACCAAGTAGACGCCAGACACTCTCATTTCAGCAAACATAATATTTCCTTGAAAATTTGCCTTCATGATTTTTTTGTTTATCCCTTGAATAAGACTTATCTTTCTAGCATCCTAGAATTCCAGACTCTTCTTAAACTTTCTTATGAAGGAAAGAAAGTACAATTCCTGGAATTTTGAACAACCCCAGAGTTACATCTGCAGTTCATTGCCTGCATCCCTCAGCACACCCCCCTGTGGATCTCGCCTGGACCAATGAACTCACTTTTCGTCCATATTGATGCCTAAAACATATGTACATGTTGCAGCCCATGGAATGAAAGGGTTTATTTCAGTGTAGAGTCTCAAGAGGAAGTTTCATCACAGCATGGTAGAGCATCACAGAGCAGAAGCTTGGCATCACATCCTGTCACAGCACCTGAGAGGTAGCAACAAGAGTGAGCTGGCAAGCTGGACTAACTAACTTCAGGATCTGCCCCAGTGACACACCTCCTTGTCAAGGCTCCACCTATCAAATTGCCACCAGCAGATGATTGGGTATGAGGCTTAATCACAAACACATGAGGCTGTGAGGGACATTTCACATTTAAACTATCACAATACACAAGCAGCTTTGGATCTCTGGCTCAATCAAACTCCCATGTCTTACAGGATCAAAGCTGTTTCTTCCCCCTTGACCCTTCCATTGACATTTATGTGAAAATTTGGATGAGATTTAACATGCCTATAGATCAGCCCATTCTTCATCTTAGAAATACCCCAACTAATTTTAGAAATTGCTTTAATTTTGATACCGTAAATACAACTTTGTAACATTCTAAACTATAGCTAGAGGTAGGGCTCACAATGATGGGTTTACCTCACATTCTTTTACTTATGTACAATGACACTTTCATTGCTTGCTAAACCATTTTTGCTTTTCCCTGGTTTGTTTATTTAAAAATGCTTACCGGGTTCTGGAGAGATGGCTCAGACATCCAGGAGTTTGCCTGCAAAGTTCAATGAACATGGTTCAATTCCCCAAGCACCCATGGAAAGACAGATGCACAAAGTGGTGCATGCATCTGGAGTTCAATTGCTGTGGCTGGAGGCCCTGACATTCTCTCTCTCTCTCTCTCTCTCTCTCTCTCTCTCTCTCTCTCTCTCTCTTCCTCTCTCTCCCTCCCTCCTTCCTTCCTTCCCTCCCTCCCTCCTTTTATCCCTTCTTCCCTTTTTAATCATCTATCTCTGCTTACAAATAGATAAAAATAAATAATTTTTTTTCAAAAAGAAAGCAAAATACTTACTGAATGCCTGCTATGTTCCAGATGCTGGTTCTAGTTGTTTGGAGCATACAAGTGGCAGAAAGAAAACCTTTATTTTATTGTCATTGAAATTCAAAACAAAAACAAAGACCACCCTGAGGTTGGTGGGATGTTCAGCAACCTTTGTACATTATCAATGTACAGATGAGAAGACTCAAATTTATATAGACTCCCATATTTCCATTAGATTAGGCTGATAGACTCATTCTAAAATTTTTGATGAGCACATTAGTTTATTTTGCTTCTGTGAGTGTCCAGTGATACAGTATTGTGGACATATATAATGTCTCTATCCCTTGTTCATACAAGTCTTGGTGGCCTCACTCCACACGTGAGTCACCAACCATGGTTCCTTCACGGTGCTTTCACTGTAACCTGGCATCTCATTGTCTCTGAAGTCAACAGTGGGGAAAGAAGAGTGAAAAAACTTTTTCTCTTTTACGGTTTTAACCTGAAACCAACACCACGTATCTTGGGTTCATATTTCAGATTAGCAGAATGAGTCATGCGATCCCATTAGAAGATAGGACAGGTCCCTGGTTTGGCATCTCTTCCTGGGTAATGGCTATGTACCGTGCAAGAGAAAGAACGTATTTTCATGTTCAGCGAGCAGTTTGTCCTGTAATCGTTACTGCCAACACAGTCGACTTTTAGACCATATGCTTCCATATATGACCACCACAGAAGCTCTGTGACTTGGGGAATCTAAACTTGAACAGATTATTTAGAAATCTCAGTCCTCCAATCTAAATAAAGCTTCTGTAACAATTCCATAAAGTAGAGATTAACTGTAAGAATTGAAACATGGTCTATAAAAGGGGTAAAAAGTTTAACAGTATATAAGTAGTGAATGAACACTATTTTCCTTATTTTAAATCATTATTGCTATTACACATTGAATTTATCTTTATCTTTATTTTATTTTATTTATATATTTATTATGAATAAGTATATACATTGTATGATCAAATCTTGTGAATGTGTCCCTGTTTACCTCCTCTCTGTCCCCTACCCACTGGGCTCCTTCCTCGGTGTGCATACTGGATTTGTCCATAGGTTATTAGGGGGGGTTATGAACTGCACCAGAGGAGCCAGTTTTTCTTTTTTTCCTTCCCCCTTGTGTATTGTTGCTGAGGGGGCAATGTCTCTGGATATTCTCCTCTACCATGGTTCTTTCATTTTTTTCATCCCCTCAGTTCCATGAGTCATAGTGGATGAGTTTTGAGTCTGCTTTATTGTTGAAATCTTAAGTATCTCTGGATCTTTGCCCTGGGTTGTGTTGGGTATCATTGGTGTCTGTATCCCTTGACCTTTCATGGGTTATCAGACTTGCTGTGGTGATTGGTCTCCTGTTTGCCTCGTCATTTTCTCATAGGTTTCATTTGGGCCCTGTGTGAAGGTCAGGGGTTTGTCTCCTGCCAGGATGTCAGCCATCATCCAATGTCTTGTTGGTGGAATTAAGTTGTCCCCTGCTTTCAAAAAGCAACAATAATCTTTTTCCTGATTAATAAAAAAGAATGAAATGACCTAGGCTTGATATCGGTGGGTTAAAATCCAAATTGCAAAAATGTAGCTCATACAGATGATGTCAGAGAGTCTCCTTTTCTCACTGAAGAATAGAGAATAACAGTAAAAAAATGCAGAGAGGATGAATATTTAAAAATGGAAGTGCCGGGAGATGATACTAAAACTGTCTGATGGCTATTTCCTTTCTCCTGGAAGAGACGAAAGGTCACTAATAAGTCTCATGGACGACATTAAAATTAACTAAATATTTCATTTTCTTTGAGGAGAAAAATTGAAGGACTCTTCAAAAGCTCCAGCAATTCACTTTACAGGCAAATGGCGATCTGCGTCTTATAACCTCCCAAACATTGCTCCCATATGAGAAAATTGAAAGTTTTTCGGATGGTAATAAAATCAGTAAGGTTTCTGTAACCTCCTCCACCACATCTCCCAGAATTCACGCCCACATACTCTTTTCCTACTTGTTCTGAGTTCTCTTGTCAACAGCCAGTTCCTTATCTTTTGAGCTACTTGCTTTCTTCTCTTTTATCTCATCTACCCAAGGATGTCCTCACTCTAATAGTTCTACTTCCTCTCCATCCTCTTGTCGTGGTTGTCTTCCTGGTGACATGTCATCCCCATCACTGAAACTGGGCTAAAATGTCTAATCCCTACTACAAAGCCAAACCCAAGCCAAAGCCCGTGGTCCACTTCTCCTCAAGCTGCTGATATGTTCTTCTGTTCAGAGGCACAGTGGACCTTCTGACTGGCCTCACCGTCTCCAAGCGCTTTCTCCTGTGCTTGGCTTTCTCTAGTTCAGCTTTTCTCCCCAGGGCTCCATTAAAGTAGTGCTAGTTGGGTCATGGATGAGTCCAATTTGCTAGCTGTGATCAGCTCTCAGATCCATCCTAACTTCCAGCAGCACTTCTCCCAGAAATTCTCCCACCTCCCTGCTCCATTCCAGTGCTGTGTTTTGGATCTCTCCTGACACCTCTGCCTCACCTGGTTTATCCTGTGGAGATTCTCTTCTCCTCATGCATGGATGAGTGAGAGGGAAGCTCAGGGCTTGGTCCTCAGTCCTCAGGTCTCTATCCTCACTCCTTGTGTCTTATAAATGATGTGGGAGATGGTCTGTCTTTTGAGAAGCCCCCATCGTTATAGTTTTAATTCTGACTTCCTTTTGCACTCAAGACTCGTGAATTAAGAATGAATCTGTGGGCTCTTGAGGCTAATAAGTTTATCAAACTTAATATATACCGACTGGTCCTACAGAGCTCTCCACGTGTCCCATCACATTCT
The DNA here is from genome assembly GCA_004024765.1 of Zapus hudsonius. Taxonomy (NCBI): domain Eukaryota; kingdom Metazoa; phylum Chordata; class Mammalia; order Rodentia; family Dipodidae; genus Zapus; species Zapus hudsonius. The sequence continues at coordinate 9,145 of PVHP010007395.1, read as the reverse complement.
CTTTCCCAGCCATTGCCTCTCTTGTTCGCTGACTCCTCATCTATCTTAACTCCTCTTTCGCACTCTATTTCATGTTCATTACACATTTCCCATCTTCAAAGTATGTTCAGTGATCATTTCTTACAACTTCCAAATAAACAGATCAGGAGGGCTTTATTTAAGGTGGTTTCAATAGTGGAGTCACGTAGCTCACTTACACTTAAACAAATAGCTGGAGAGTATTTAAGAGTTAGGTTGGAGGAGCTAGCAAGATGGAGCATCAGATTGAATGGTTGTTGAGCAACTCTGAATGCCTGACCCATTTAAAAGCTGGAAGCCTTGGTAGACTGCTGTAGGTCTGGTGAACTCACAGCAGGAATGGAAGCCAAAACAAGGATTTCCTACAAGCTCAAAATCAGAATAATGAACAATGAAAGACTCTGCCTCCAGCAAGATGGAAGGTAAGGACAGGCCCAGAGATGTCCTCTGCCCTCCATATGCATGAGGTTGCACTTCTGTGCCTGTATTCCTATACTCATGCACACATTCTCTCTCTCTCTCTCTCTCTCTCTCTCTCTCTCTCTCTCTCTCTGTGTGTGTGTGTGTGTACACACACAAAAAAACAAATGAATAAATGAAATATTTTTTTAAACAAAGAGGTGGGGGAAGATCTTAGTCTATTGCTTGCTAATTGTTTTTTTTAAATATTTTATTTATTCATTTTCAAGCAGAGAGAGAGAAAGAGAGAGAGAGCACACCAGGGTCACCACTTTGTGGGTCTGGCTTATGTGGGTACTGGGGAATTGAACTGGGGGCCTTAGGCACTGGAGGCAAGTGCCTTAACTGCTGAGCCATCTCTCCAGCCCGCTAATTGTTTTTTATCCAAAAGAGAAGTAAACTTTTCCATATCTTTATGACATGTAGATTTGACATGTATGATGTGTAATAAATAGAAAGGTATTCCCAAAGTTAAACTCTTCTTCTTACATGGAAGGTGTACAAGATATCGATTCAAAGAGATGAATTTCACATCTTTGAGCAAGGCCTGGGTCCTGGGGAATTGAACTTGGGCTGTCAAGTTTTGCGAACAAGTGCCTTTAACTACTGAGCCATCATCTATCCAGCCCCTTCTTATAAATGTAAATATTTATACATTTAAAAACACTTTGCTTTTTAATTTTCTAAGATAATCAATATACCGAAAATGTGCTGATGTTTAAAGCAATCCTAAAGTGATAAATCGAGAAGTTTTTAATTGTTCTAGATTTCATAAACCAAAATCAGTAGTGTGATTTGTAATATACTGGATTCTGCATCTGATAAATATTTCTGTACCTGGTAGTTGAATAAACTTTCTTAGTGCCTTCTATGATGCCATACTAAACATCAATGTCTTGTGCCCTACTTCCCAGTAAAATGCTTGAAACTCAGAGGTACCACTAAGCAAAAAATTATGGGATTTCATGTATGGATCATTCTACTAAGTATTAGGTATGAAAATAAGTAGGTGCTTACTGTATGTCCAGAGATTTCTATCAGTGATAACACTTGGTCTTGTGAGAAAGCAATCATTTATATTTTGAAGATTTAAACAATCCAAAGTGGTTTCCTGGTAAAGCCAAGAATGGAATAAGATGAAAATTTAACACCTGGTCTACCAGATCCCAAATTTCATCAAGTGATTGCTGTATTACACTATTTCTTTCAGAAACAGGTATTTAGTCAATTTTTGGAGTTCAAGTAACAACTTCAGCGAGATTATATGATTTGTCAAAGCTGAACTAGCCAGAACACTACAGCAAACAACACTGAACAAAGGCTGAATCCCACTGAGGAGAAGTAAAAGGTTGTGTGTGATTATCTACGAATGGCGGAGATATGGGTGTGCATTGAAACAGATGTGAAGCCTTTGTGAATGAGAAGAAAACTGAGATGAGTCTCCAAAACCACAATGTAGTGCAGTGAGAAGGCAATGCCACCAGAACACAGGCAACGGTTGCACCAACCAGATACAGGCGTCCACCTTCAAGGGCAGTATGGAAACGGGCTGGGTGGTGGTAGTGTGGGAAGTGGGCCATGGGAACCATGAGGTCAACCCCATTGGCTCAGAGAACCCCTTAATGCCAAGATTAAATGCTTGTAAATGAAACAAAGCTTTGAGTCCAGGGAGGACCCTTGTTGAATTTAAATCTAACCACATTTGTATCCAAACACAGGAAGAGAGCTCTTTGATTTCAATGCTGGGAATTGAATTTAGGACCTTGTATTAGTTACTTTCTTGTTGCTGTTACAAAATACCTGAGAAAAGCAACTTTAAGACAGAAGAACTTGTTATGGTTTGTGGTTTCAGCCAGAACCAGTCCACAGCCGATGGGAAAGCATAGTGGTGGGAAGTCGAGGCTGCTGGTCCCTTGTCCTCAGTCAGGATGCAGAGAGACATGGATGCCCGTGTTCAGCTGGGTTTCTCCTTTGACTTTCTTTATGCAGTCCGGGTCCCAGCCCACTAGATGAAGCTGCTGGCATTCAGGGTGGCTCCAACAGACACACCTGAAGTTGTGCTTCACTCTTGTCTTAGGAGTTCTGAGTCCAGCCAAGTTCACAAGCAGAATTAATCATCATAGCCACCTGTATGCTCAGAAAGTGCTTGATCATTATATCTCCAGCAATTTTTCTATCTATCTATTTATTTACTTTTGACTTTAAGATAGGGTCTTACTAAGTTCCCTAGGCCTTGAGCTTGCAATCCTCCTGCCTCAGCCTCCTGAATAACTGGCTTATAGGCCCTGGCCACCAAGATCAGGCACAGCAAGTGTTACAAAATTTAATGTTGGCCAAAGAAAAGCATAGCACTATAATCCATAAAATTGTTCCTATTGAACTTGAGTATTCTGCACTCCTTTATGGGCCCAATTTCTTGTTAAAGGGATGATGTGGGATCTACTTCAGAGCATTTCCTGTTCTTTTGCCCATGATTTGTCAGAACACATATGAGTATTAATTCTGTCAGAACACTGAAGTGATGACTAAGAGTCTTGTTCCCTTTTCTCAGAAGAAATTAGATTTAAAGGCAAAAATTTTTAATAAAAACTCCCAAACACCCATTGCTTTTAAAATGCATTAGCCATTTTCTGATTATAGTAATTTCTCTATGAAAATATATTTAGGAGGATAATGAGCCATGTATGGGGGATATATATTGATTTGGTTCTGTTCACGAAAACTTCTAAGGTGAACAGTTAGAGACAGACTGCAAGCAGAGAAAAATACAATGTCTCATATGGACAGCCCATAACCAAGAAGAAATGCTGGTGGCAATGTCCTCTTTCCTATGCAAACAGCTGCTATCCTTCCCAACATGAACCATGTCCCTCCCACTCATGAAAAGCCCTACAATTTATTGGCTTGTATATGACTTATGCACTCTGACCTATTAGACTGAATCACTTCAAAATTATCTTCTCTTCTTCTCTCCTCAGACTCAGGTATGTGCCCGTAGTATAAACTGCAGTCACCTGGACCTCCATGGTGGCATATGTTCACTAAGAACTCTGCTCTCTTGGTACAGTTTGCCAAGGCAGGTGTTTTGAGAGATCGAGCCTGACATTCATGGTTTGACAATTCTCTCTCACACAACTTGCCTGGCTTTTCTCCAGGTTCAGTCGTCCCATCTTTACAAATAAAAACAATTAGCTTAGTCTGTAGCCATCTGAAAATGCCTCCATCACCAAATTATTTCCATGTGATGAAACTTAACTGAGACTCTATTGATCAGGTGTGGCCACCAAAAGCAGAAGCCATTCAAGAATGCGGATGTGGGGTTGGGGACTGCTCAGCATCATACAGACCAGCATCACTGCCGAAGAGTCTCTACCCTCTGTGGTGTGTCTCCCTGGTGCCAGCCCTTGGCAATTTCTCATTTCCTCATCCCCACTGCTGTACCTTTTCTGTAAGGAAAGGATGCCACAGACATCACAGAAATCACATGGTGTGCAATCCCTTGGGGCTGCTTTGTTCACTTAGTGCTGTGCATTTCAGTCTCTTAGATAGCTGGATAGGTCAGACCTTCTCAGTGCTGAGCATGAGTTCATTGTCCACTCACCTCCTGAAGGACTTGTCTGTTGCTGTAGCATCACACAGCAGGAGGCTTGCTTTTAAAGCAACCTATTCATCTTTACTTTTGCATTGTCAAGGGAAAGAACAGTTCCAGTAATGATTAGAGAAACAGAGGAAAGTAGAGACCACCTAATCAGTACCCAGGAAACTGTAGTTTCATGATTTTGTTTGTATTTTTGTTTGTCTTGTGAGCTTGACAGAGCATAGGGATTCCTGGCCTTCCTTTTATTCATCTGCCAACTTAAGACACTGAAAATATTGTTTGGTAAAACATCTTTCATATGGGAGAGTTCTTAAATTAAAAATAATCTCTCAAATAAATCTCAAAAAATCACATATTATTTTTTCATTATTAATAACAGATTGAAACATCTTGGCCACATGTTAATACTTTAATGCTTCTGCAGATTATCTTGTAGTTATTATTATAGAAACCATAGAGCAATTATTTCCAGCTTTGAAATCTCCCTGTTGGAATTGAGTGCTTAAGGGTAGTAAGTGTGAGCCCAGCATGGCTCAGCAATATCTTTGCTTGTTTCCAGAGGGACAGCTTTGAGACTTGGCAAGGACAGGACCCATAAAATGTCACTTAGCTGAACATTTTACATGAATTGTTTGTTCTTCCCAGAGAGGAAATGATGGCATTAACATTTGTAGAAGGTACACATTTATTACATGAGTTTGCAAAATGCCTACCTAAAATGTCTTTGTAATGTCGTTTTCCATTGCTTAAGTGAGTATCACAAAAAGTATCCATGTGGTCAGAGAATAATTGTTTAAAATTTTCTATTATGTCATAGTATAGTTTATATACTATGTAGCGGTTTATTTATATTCATTGTGAATATATAGATATGTGTATATGAATATGACATATATATACATATATATCACATCCTTATGTGGATGTGTTTGTTATTTCTGTTTTTGAAAGTTCATAACCCTTTTTTACTATTATATATGGATAATGCATACATGGACTGAAGAGGAATTTTAATGAGTCAATTTTATCAAGAATTATTGGGAAAATTGTCAATTCCACATCTGGATCTTCTGTCCTTATTTGATTGTTAATTGAAAACAACTTTAAAAGAACTTAGCATTCACATAATTTTAGAGTCTTGAGTCTCTGGGTAAACTTGAGTTAAGCTAGTCAAAGAGAAACACATGTGTTGGTATCACCAATGACTCTTAGCAATTAGATAACGCCCAACTAAAACTCCAATGAATCCCCAAATTTAAGGAGTACCCAAATTCTTGTCTACAAAGTTAAAGAATTAAAATTATAGGCAAGAAGATATTAAGGTATAGTGGGAGACTTTCTTATTTAAGGGAACAGGGGGAGTTACAGAGTTCTCCAGCCACCAGTGTGGGGAGAATATATGGAGAGTTTTAACAGAATTTATTCTATTCAGTCAAACAAGCAGAAGAAGGAAAGATATCAGAGGGCTCCCATCATGAGAAGGTAAGGTTCATGTGGGAAAGAACCCCAAGCCACTCCCCCACCCCAAGCTCTGGAATTTCAGAGGTCCTTCTGCTGGCCTGCCATGTGAGAAAGAGAAGACGGACTATCTGTTCATTGAGTATTTGCTGCCCTAGGTGAGCAGAGAGACAGGTGGTTGGGTCATTCCTGACCAGTTTTAGCTCCTAGGTTTTAGTTCTAGCTAGATACCTCCCACTCAAGGGAAGGGTGTCTATGGAGCTAGCCTGAACCATTACAATAGGAGAGAGCACAGGGAATGCTCCTACTACGTCTTACCAGGTTCATCCACTGTGCATATTACCTTAAACCATTGTATTTCAATAACTTCTTCTCTGTCCCCCAAAACCTCTTGTGATATCCAACCTGGTTCTTTACATTAATAGTAAAGGATCTTGGTGTTTTCTGCAACTTTGGCTTATTTCTCATTGGCTGGGACTTGTCACATAGCTATTTACTTCAAGGAAAACATGGAAGTCCAGTATGTATTCTGAATATTAATGTCCAACTTTAAAAACAAAATTTGTATTACTAAGAAAAAGAAATGTAATGCTACTAAAAACCCTTAAGTTTTGTAATGTACACTCAGTGTGCTGTAAAACAGCTTTGTTAATTGTTTGTTATATTTTAATACCAACTTGTTAGGTCAGCCTAGGCTGGAGCGAGACTCTACTTCAAAAAACCAAACAAAAAAACAAAGAAATGATCTGGGTGTGGAACCTCATGCACTTGACAGACACGGGTAGGTGTATTGTGAATTAAAAACCAGAATGAATTCCATAGCAAGTTAAAGGACCGACGAAGATATATAGCAAGACTGTATATTCAAAATTAATCTATAAATAAAGATAAGCACACCTTTAATCCCAGCACTCAGGAGGCAGAGATAGGAGGATCACTGTTAGTTCAAGGTCAGCCTGAGACTATATAGTGAAAGTCAGTCTGGGAAACCCTACCTCAAAAAAAAAAAAGTAAGCTTTCAGCCAACTTTCAGCCAAGTTAACAAACTTAGGCAAATATACGTATAAACATAGCATGTTATACATGTATAAGATACAGTACCAGGCCTATTGGTTGACCCAGCACCCAGAAGGTTAGGAGGAGTCTGGGAAAACATGCAAAGTTCTATTGGGCCTCCTGGTGTTGATGTCAATGGACAGCCTCTCTTCTGGATGAATTCTTCTAGGTAGCTTGACTATTTATGGTGGATGAATTAAACTTCCAGGGGCTGAGGATCAGAATTCTCTGAGTTCACAAGTGTTCTCTAGAGATATAGCACCAACTGGAGATTCTCTCTCTCTCTCTCTCTCTCTCTCTCTCTCTCTCTCTCTGTGTGTGTGTGTGTGTGTGTGTGTGTGTGTGTGTGTATAAGAGGAATTGGCTTGTGTGTTTGTGGTGTGTCTACATTCTCTGTCCTACTACCTATGAGCAGAATAACATGGATAGCCAGTGGTGTGACTAGATTCGTGTCCTAAGGCCTAAGAACCAGGGGAGCCAGCGATGGAACCCCTGGTCCACGAGAAGGAGAAAGTGACGTGGCAGGAAGGAAGTGAAACAGGAGGGACTCTTCCCTTCTCCACCCTCTGTTATAAGCAGATGTTGTCTGTCCACCTGGGGAAAGACAATTTCCTGAATCCACAGAACCAGGGTCATCTCATCTGGATACACCTTTCCAGAATTATCAGTTACATCTCACAGCTGTAAACAAATTCCAGACTAGAAGCCAATCAAGAAAGGAAAGGGTTTGGGCTTACAGGGAGGGCATGGCAGACAAGCTTGTCATATTTCAGTCAGGAAATGGGATGAAGAGGAAATGGGGGATCCACTTCCTCCCGAAAGCCTACATGTCCTCAAAGTCCCACAATGTCCTCACACAGTGCCACCAGCTGCAGGCCACAGGAGCATACAGAGAACATTTCACATTCAAATCACAACATGGACACACCTGAAAAGCATTTAACCTGACACCTCCTGACCCATTCAAATGGACTCACATAGCCAGCATTGCATGCTCAAACAGTGAAGAGTTTAGAGGGGACCTGTAGCATCTGCAGTGTGGGGAGTCCTGACTAACTAGGCAAAGTTTCTTTCTGTGGACACTGAAGGCTCAGCGAGTTTCCATGTGAAGTAATTATGCCACCTCGGTGGGAAGGTTATCAACTTCTGCAAAGTTAAATGAAGTCATACAAGGGAAGATGCTGACCTGTAATGAATAATGAAGCTGTCTTCATAAGGTGAAAAGATTCTCTCTCTCTCTCTCTCTCTCTGTCTGTCTGTCTCACACACACAGAGAGAAAGGGGGAGAAGAGGAGAGAGAGATAAAGAGGAGGAGATAAAAGAGGGTGAGAGAGAAGATGGAGGGAAGAGAGGGAGAGAGAGAGACAGAGAGAGAGGCTAACTGTAATCCAAAGGGAGGCTTGAGATCTTAGACTTCCAACCTCTAGGGCTGGGAAAAATAAATTTCTGCTAATTAAGCCACTCAGTCTACTCAGTCAGTGCTGCTTTGGTATGGAAACCATGTCAAATTAATACATTCATTTTTCCTTTTTTACTCAAAAGGGAAAACAAAATCTTTGAAGGTAACCTACTTAAAGGTGCATTTAATCATAAAAATCTTTGTGGGATGTTAGCTGTTAAAATGGACATTTTAAGGTCACTTTAAATATGATAAGAAAAAAAAAGTTAACCCATTCTAACACAAAGGTATCAGCCCTTAGACAGACAGCTAAGGGCAGCCCAGAGAAGAGGGATTCAAAACAGCACCATCTCCAGTGACACAGCTCTGGCTTCCAGAGGACAAGAATGAGTGGTTGCTCAGCCCTCAAAATCAAGACACAGGGAGCACAGCTCTGCAGGTATGACCAACACAACAGTGGGCAGTTGAAGCCCAAGGGGTTGCAGTATCCACACTAGAGGCCTCTCTGCAAACTCTTGGAAGTCGTTTAAAGGAATACTGAGTATAAAGTATGAAAATGTAGCTACTTAATTTATTATAGTTGAATAGCCTCAGTATTAGAGAAATCATTAGTTATTTGTCCATTTACTTTCAAATTAAAATAATTTTATTCTTACCTTCAGGCTGGGGCAGACTTTCAATAGAAGAGAAAATTAGATCTTTGCATTGACATTCAAACGAAGGACAGAGAAACTATAGTTGTATCAGAGAAGACGACCTTTTGCATTCATGGATTATTCTGACTGCAGAATTGAATTTTAATTGAATTGGATCCTTCTGCATTCAATCCACCTCAATTTTGCTTTAAGTCACATTTTATCTTTCTGAGATTGGAATTTGTTTCCCAGGTGGATATAGATCTCCATCGGCTTTAAGAATCTGCAAATCCCATGAAGAAGAGTAGGTAGGTGAATATGGAAGAACATGAAACAAATGGAATTGATTTAGCAGAAATCTGTCTTTCTTAAGATGGAAGCCAACAACAAAATTTAATAAAAAAAAGAAAAGTCTAATACAATGCTTTGGAATAATAATCTTGATTTATCTCAAGAATATTCTTTGATTTAAAAATATTATAATTCTAATTTTATCATTTTCCCCAATAACTTCAAATCATG